>JAJOZX010002070.1:582500-715274 GCA_023014485.1 Bathynomus jamesi
TGCCTGGAGTGTTTGAGGAGCGCCAGCAGGAGATGGCTGACTTCTTCCGTGAATCTCTAGCCCAACCATTTACACGTGGCGACTACAAGGAGCTGGTAGAGCTTTGTCTGCTGCTTGTAACTAAAGGATCCGAGCCAGTGAACTTCATAATGGTCTACCCCGGCACACTTCACAAAGCAAGGTGGATGGCTAAACTGCTCTATACCCTCAAGATTGTTCTTTTGTCAGGCCAGATCAAAGAGCAGTTTCTCAAAGCCGAGGTTGTGACTAAAAGTCAAATCAGCAAGTTAGAACGGTTTGCTGTGTTCACAGTCGCTGTTTATGTCCCATGGTGGATTGTTTGCCCCGTTCCAGCAAGTGCGCCACTGAATGACTTGAATTTGGTCAAAACCTTGGCTGAATTTGCCCCATATGACGCCACAATAGTTGACAAAGCACGTGTGGCACTCGGTAGACACACTTGGTACCTAACTGAGGAGTTGGCCCCACTGGCTTTGTTCTCGTCCCAAGTACAAGAAAGGACAAAAGAGGAGATGAGGAAGGCCCTTCTTTGCCATGAAGGCACTGAAGTTACTAAGAGAGTGGGGCTCAATCATGGGGGCTATGGAAAGCCATATCTTCCCCCTGTCCCAGAAAGTGGCACTGCCCTGGTGGACCTAATTGGGCCTGACTCAAGCCGGTTCTTCACCATTTTAGGCATGCCCTATCAGTTTCTCCACAGTCCAGCCAGTGAATGGGCGGATCATGACGACTACCTGAACATGAAACGGGTTGTGGACAAGCTTCAGGTCATCACTGAGGCTGCAGAGCGTGGTGTAAAACTTTGCCATGACTTTCTTAATGTTGCCAGGGATGAGGAGCGCTTTCAAGAAGTCCTTCAAGTAGTTGAAAATGACAGACTCCGCGTTCCTAATCAGCGCAAACGATCATCTGTTTCCGAACAGAAATCATGGTTTCTTGCTCTAGAGAAATAATACCTTGTGAATATATGATAAAACCCCTTAATGTACCATGAGAGAATAAGAATGATTAACTTTTTTGTGTTAGTGATAACAGCTTTTAATTAAGACAGGCAAATGATTTGTGTTAATATCCCTTATGATGGTTGTGTAATCTCATATATAGGCGCGTATGCCGTATAAGCAAAATCGCTATTTTTTCAAATTGCTGGTGCTCACTCGAATATGCATAAATCTTCAAAACATTGCACGTGGGTATTTTTTATGTCAATATGCAACACCAAAATTTTGAACAGCATTGTAGGACAAAGTTGGGGCAACTGTCACACCCTAATGAACAGCTGGGTTTTGATCCCAGGGCTGATGGATTCGTAGTCAAGGATGCTAACCACTACACCACCAAGGCGCCTATATATATATATATATATATATATATATATATATATATATATATATAATATATGATGAATAAAACCACGAAGGAAAGGAAACACAGAATGGTGCTCAAGCGCTTTCATCTAATGACATCCTCAGGAACACTGAAGTACATAAAGAATTACAGCCTATATATAGGTTACAGAAAATATATATATATATATATATATATATATATATATATATACACACACATATACATACACATACACATACACATACAATAAACGGAGAAACAAACCTTTCTTATCTAAATCTGTTCTGAAGGAATTCAAAACAACAGGATCGAGTTGAAAAAGACCTTTGCTTATGTTGAAGTTATTTGTAAGTTGGATAATGGCAGACTCAAGAATATTTCTATTAACAATGTTGCTAGAGTGAAATAAAACTGAAGCATTATTCCAATCAATACAGTGGGATAACTCTGACAAATGGACAAAAAGGGCACTGGACAACTGTCCTCTTCTAATGGAATATTGATGCTGTTTTATACGTGTGTGCAAATCCTTTCCGTCTGACCTATGTAAAAGGAATCACATTGTTTACAACCAATTTTATAGATGCCTGAATTATTGGTAGGGCTATTTTTTACTGATATTTTTCACAATATTGTTATATGAAAATACTACATTAATATCCAAAAGTTTAAGTACATTAGCAATGCCTAAAAAGCCCAGGAAAAATGGAAGTACTAAAATATTTTTTGACAAAGTACGAGTGTTATTATTGACACGATAGAAAGCTCGTTTTGCCTTGTTGAGACAAGATTCCATAAACGCAGATGGATAACACAGATCACTTCCAATACCATTGATTTTTTCTAATTCGGCATTGATGTATTCTGGACTGGCGATCCTAAGGGCGCGGAGAAACATTGAAGAAAAAATGGCCACCTTAGTGGGGGTGTCATGTCCCGAGTAAAAGTGTACGTAGGACAAATTCTTTGTTCGCAATAGCCTCTCGCAATTAAAAAAAAGATGGGGAGCTCCATATTACTAAAGCAGACAAGGCTAACACCATAGTTATTATGGACAAAGTGGACTACATCAGAAAGATGAACGAGATTCTCCAGGACCCCGCCACATACAGCAAACTTAGGAAGAACCCGCAGGATGACATCATCAAATCATTTAATAGTGGCTTGAAACGCATTCTCAAAGATCATAAGGACTTAATTCCGCTTTTCATGTCCACTTCACCTTCTCTGCCCTACCTTTACGATCTTATTAAAACCCACAAACCGGGCAACCCTATGCGCCCTATTATTAGCTCAGTGGGCTCTATTACTTATAAACTCTCCAAATGGCTTGTCAAAGTCTTGTCCCCCATTCTTGGAACTATCTCTGATTCATATGTAAAAAATTCCATGGATCTTACTGAAAAATTTAATAATGCACGTACTGAAACTAACGATAGATTGATCAGTTTCGACGTTTGTTCATTGTTTACAAAAGTGCCGATTGATGATATGCTTGACTTTCTCTCCCAAGAATTACATAAGTATGACCTGCCACTACCTTCACACATTGTTTTGGAATTTATTAAGCTTTGCATCAAAGACTGTAAATTCACTTTCAATAACGAGTATTATCAACAAGTTTTTGGGATGGCCATGGGCAACCCCTTGTCGCCCCTCCTCTCCAATATTTATATGGAGTTTTTCGAAATTACTTACATTCCGAGAATCCTGGGGGTTGGCATCCCTTGGTTGCGGTACGTCGACGATATTTTGTGTATCTGGCAGGGTTGTGGAGTCGGAGTCGTGGAGTCGCACGTTTCAGGTCGGAGTCGGTAAAAAACTTCTGACTCCGACTCCAATTTCTGTGTCCTGTGTCACCCTTAATTTCTAAATCCTAAATACTAACATTTAGGTTATTTAGTTTTTTTGGTCAATAAACCTTATTCATTGATAGCCCCTAGATTAAGTTTTTTTAATATTTTTTTTTTACATTTTCAGAATATACAATTAATATTTATTTAAATATAAAATATAAAATATAAAATTTCACACTTAGTGTGGTGGTGATGAAATGTCTTATTATTATGATAATTATAGAGTGAAACACTAGAGGAGTCGGAGTCGTATATTTAAAATGTGAGGAGTCGGAGTCAGATTTTTAGATTTTTTACAATGTTCAGAGTCGGAGTCGAATTTTTACAATGTGTGGAGTCGGAGTCGGAAAATTTTGGACTGACTCCACAACCCTGGTATCTGGCCCATGAATTGTGACCTGGATAACTTCCTCCTTCAGTTAAATGATCAAGTCCCCTCCATTAAGTTTACTTTAGAAGTGGAACAAGACAATTCAATCCCATTTTTGGATGTGCGTGTACATAGGGAAAGCCCAGGTTTTAAGTTTAGTATCTATCGGAAAAAAAAAAACAATTTGTCCTACGTACACTTTTACTCGGGACATGACACCCCCACTAAGAAGGCCATTTTTTCTTCAATGTTTCTCGCGCCCTTAGGATCGCCAGTCCGGAATACATCGATGCCGAATTAGAAAAAATCAACGGTATTGGAAGTGATCTGTGTTATCCATCTGCGTTTATGGAATCTTGTCTCAACAAGGCAAAACGAACTTTCTATCGTGTCAATAATAACACTCGTACTTTGTCAAAAAATATTTTAGTACTTCCATTTTTCCCGGGCTTTTTAGGCATTGCTAATGTACTTAAACTTTTGGATATTAATGTAGTATTTTCATATAACAATATTGTGAAAAATATCATAGTAAAAAATAGCCCTACCAATAATTCAGGCATTATCTATAAAATTGGTTGTAAACAATGTGATTCCTTTTACATAGGTCAGACGGGAAAGGATTTGCACACACGTATAAAACAGCATCAATATTCCGTTAGAACAGGACAGTTGTCCAGTGCCCTTTTTGTCCATTTGTCAGTTATATCCCACTGTATTGATTGGAATAATGCTTCAGTTTTATTTCACTCTAGCAACATTGTTAATAGAAATATTTTTGAGTCTGCCATTATCCAACTTACAAATAACTTCAACATAAGCAAAGGTCTTTTTCAACTTGATCCTGTTGTTTTGAATTCCTTCAGAACAGATTTAGATAAGAAAGGTAGAATGCTAAATCTTTGGTAAACTTGTATGCCACCCTAATAACTTTTATTTTTCAATTTTTATATACAAAAAAGGGTAGAGTGCTAAAACCCGGGCAGATTTCCAGTATAAATTTGTATATTTATTATTTTTTTATCTATAACATTGGTTGGAAACAATTCATTTAATCTTGTGCTAAAAATCGATAATTTTCAATTTTTATATACAAAAAGAGCAGTGTGCTAAAACCTGGGCAGATTTCCAGTATAAATTTGTATATATATTTTTTTTTTTTTTGTATCTATAACATTGGTTGGAAACAATTCATTTAATCTTGTGCTAAAAATTGGTAATTTTCAATTTTTATATACAAAAAGAGCAGAGTGCTAAAACCCGGGCAGATTTCCAGTATAAATTTATATATATTTTTTTTATCTATAACAGTGGTTGGAAACAATTCATTTAATCTTGTGCTAAAAATCGATAGTTTTTCCTTATAAATCTGTGTGACCCTCCCACAATCCTTTAAGTTTGTTTCTCCGTTTATTGTATATGTATATATATATATATATTTTTTTTTTCTGTAACCTATATATAGGCTGTAATTCTTTATGTACTTCAGTGTTCCTGAGGATGTCATTAGACGAAAGCGCTTGAGCACCATTCTGTGTTTCCTTTCCTTCGTGGTTTTATTCATCATAATTATTTTTCACGTGTTACTTTCGTGAAATAATTTTCATATATATATATATATATATATATATATATATATATATATATATATATATATATATATAATCACTGGGATTATTCTTGAGACTTCCTGCATTTGTAACCACCAGTTAGTAGCCAAATAGGTATAGTATATACACTTCTAAAATGAGGGTGAGTCAGGCAATGTATGTTGTTAATTTCAAAGTATAAAATTTCTTTATATAAAATTGTTTAATTTATAACGAGGGTGGGAAACCTTTACTGCAGGGATGGGAACCTGAATTGAACTGGAATCGATAAACTGATAAAACCGATATTATTTTATGAACTGAAATTGAAAAAAACTCGAAATGAAAAAAAATTGTCAACTAAAATCAAAATTCAAACTGAAATTGAAAAACAATCAAAAACTGAAATCTGAATTTGAATAGATTAAAAATAACAGTTTTGCATTTCAGCTTTTGAGGAGCATTTGGATTGCAAAAAAATATAAATAACACGAATTATTTCCTTTTTTTGGTGACATTTGTATGGATTTACAGTAAATACTCGATGAGTCGGAGTCATTTGAGTCTTTGAGTCTCTAACACTGAATAAATTTTTTCAGTGTACGATACAGTGAAGTGCTTTTTTTCCTATGTCAAGTGCCATTATTATTTTGTTTCTTTTACTAAGTGAAGTGTTTTTTTAATACTGTATTGTACGAAAAGGTAAACAATACAATTTTTTGTTTCACGCTCAAAATAATTCCAGCAATGGTAAGTGAAACAGTTTTATTATTTTTTAATGTTTATTTTGTTTATTTTGAACATTGTATTAGACTTTCACTAATCAAACTTAAAAGGTTAGAGAGTATTTATGCCTCTTTAGGGGTAAATAGGTGGTAATTAAGCTAATTCATGATGAGTCAGACTGGCTAGAGCCCTATATAGTCCAACTTATTGAGTATTTACTGTAAAATATTCATTTATCCTTTAATCTGATGTAGAAAATAATGCAGCTGAAAGTACTATAGACAATGGTTTTAAAAATGAAAGAAAAAGAATTAGGGAGGAAAATTTTTATCCCATATCAAAATATAAGGTTGTAACATTCTGCTCAATCTTTTAGTTCATTCAGAACAAAAATTAAAAGACTTACAAGGACAAATTTGCTCAAATTTTTAGTTTATTCACAACAAAAATTAAATGACATAATGACAAATTAATCATCAAAATAATTCCCTTCTTTTTCTATAACCTCCTCCCCACCTGTATAAAAGTGTTTTATGTCACATTCAAAGAAATCTCTTGGTTTCGAGTTAAAAAAAAATGATCACTTCATTTTCAATAGCTTCCTTGGATTGCAATTTTTGTCCATCTAGGTGGTGTTGCAGACTTCTGAATAAATGGTCGTCTGAAGGTGCAATGTCCGGAGAATAAGGTGGATGAGGCATTTTTTCCCAACCAATTGCCTCCAATTGGGCAGTGGTGATTCAAGCTGTATGAGGGTGTGCGTTATCCTGGTGGAATAGAACACCTCTGAGATTAATTAATGCAGGACATTTTTCTTGTAATGCCATCTTCAATCATTGGAGTTGTTGGCAGTAGACTTCAGCTGTGATTGTTGGTTATCTGGCAGAAGCTCAAAATGAATAATTCCTTGCATATCCCACCAAACTCAGAAAAATTTTCTTTGGATGGGGTCCATTCCTAGGCTGAGGTTCAGGCTTTGTTTCATGGCTAAGCCACTGATGTTGATACTTAACCCTCTAACGCTGACTGAGTCGAATACTTAGCGTTTCAAATACACGCATTTAGACTTAACCCTACAAAAAAAATGGTGTCTGCAGTTGCTGAGAATGCAGTGATGTGCAAATATCAATTCAATGTTGAAGATTCGCTTGTGACAAATCATGCAGAATCCATTTTCCAACCTTCACTACTTTTCCTAACAGCTTCAAATGACGATGAATGGTCATATGGCTAATGCCAAGTTGCAGGCCAAGTTCTCTTACAGTTACATTGGGTTTTCCTCCACTGTTTCTTTCAGCAACTCATCTAACTCATTTGGTCATCCTGTTCATTGATAATCTTTCAGACTGAAGTCACTATTTCTGAACTTCTCAAACCATCTCCTACACATCCATTCATTCACATCATTATTTCCATAAACTCTTAGAATGTTTCTTGTGGATTCACTAGCATTAGGTCCTTTATGGAACTCATACAGCATCACATGTCAAATATGCTCTTTTGTGGGCTCCATGTTTTTTCAATTACTGTAATATCGTAGGGGTGGTTTAACTGTATGAAAAACACCAGAGAAAATATTCATTAGCCTAATCCTACACTAGCCAAGTCATTCTGTATCATGATAAAACAGGCACGAACCTGTTGCTGCATGTATTTTGCAACATTTCTAAAACTATTTCACATTATCTTTAGGTTATTCTATTATAGGGTTGCCATATCTGAACATTCAAAAAAGAGGACATTCCCGAAGACCCCCCCCCCCCCCCCCCCCCCCGGCACACACTTTGGCACTATGTAGCCTTGAAGCAGCTGTGACAATTAATTTTGCATATTTGCATAGCATTAATATATAATATATATATATATATATATATATATATATTTTTTTTTTTTTTTTAGTTCAGGAAGAACCGATTCGCCTCTATTTAAAGGGCATATCTCAGCGGAAAAACAAAGAAAAAGTGAGAGGAAAGACAGAGGAAAAGAAAGGGTGGAGGGGACAGTCGAAGTGGAAAAAGACCAAGGATGACAAGGACTGCAGGGTCGAGCCCCATCATCCTTGGGTGCTAGGGCCGGGAGGGCGCACGTGAAACCTCCAGGAACAAGCACGTACAAACGAGCACAAAGAGCACTCAAGAGCACGAGCTTAGAACCCCCTTGCAGGGATATATATATATATATATATATATATATATATATATATATATATGATGAATAAACCACGAAGGAAAAAAGAAACACAAAGGGGTGCTCAAGCGCTTTCGTCTAATGACATCCTCAGGAACACTGGAGTGAAAGGACAGATCAAGGCAATATATAGGTTACAAAATAAACATACATACATACATATTCACATATATATATATATTATATATATATACATATATACATATATATAGTAGCATAGAAAAAAATTGTGGGAGGAGCCAACATTTATATGGTCACAGAAGAATAAAGAAATAAAAAATAAATATATATATAAATTGAGAAAAAATTAATTACAAAATAGTGCCTTAGTGATATATATGTCACAGCCTAAATAATCATAAAGAAATAAACAGGCAAATAAAAAAAAAAAAAAAAAAAAAACCCATAAATAACTACATACATATATATATATATATATATTACATAATATATATATATATATATATATATATAAAGACACTTTTAGCACTTTGGCCGACCTTCAATATAAATTCAAATGGCTTTTTTATGGAACAGGTCACAAAAGAATAAAAAGCCATTTGAATTTATATTGAAGGTCGGCCAAAGTGCTAAAAGTGTCTTTATATATATATATATATATATATATATATGTAATATATATATATATATATATGTATGTATGTATATTTATGGGTTTTTTTTTTTGTTTTTTTTTTTATTTGCCTGTTTATTTCTTTATGATTATTTAGGCTGTGACATATATATCACTAAGGCACTATTTTGTAATACATACATATATATATATATATATATATCATATATATATATATATATATATATATATATATATAAAGACACTTTTAGCACTTTGGCCGACCTTCAATATAAATTCAAATGGCTTTTTTATGGAACAGGTCACAAAAGAATAAAAAAAGCCATTTGAATTTATATTGAAGGTCGGCCAAAGTGCTAAAAGTGTCTTTATATATATATATATATATATATATATGTATATATATATATATATATATATATATATATGTATGTATGTATATTTATGGGTTTTTTTTTTTTTTTTTTTTTTTATTTGCCTGTTTATTTCTTTATGATTATTTAGGCTGTGACATATATATCACTAAGGCACTATTTTGTAATTAATTTTTTCTCAATTTATATATATATTTATTTTATTTCTTTATTCTTCTGTGACCATATAAATGTTGGCTCCTCCCACAATTTTTTTCTATGCTTACTATATATATGTATATATGTATATATATATATATATATATAATATGTATATATATGTGAATGTATGTATGTATGTTTATTTTTGTAACCTATATATTGCCTTGATCTGTCCTTTCACTCCAGTGTTCCTGAGGATGTCATTAGACGAAAGCGCTTGAGCACCCCTTTGTGTTTCTTTTTTCCTTCGTGGTTTTATTCATCATAAATACTTTTCACGTGTCACTTTCGTGAAATAATTTTTCATATATATATATATATATATATATATATATATATGCACCAGTATCGGTATACTGTATTGCATTGTGTTTTTAATGTAGGCTAATATACAACATGCATGGTATAGAAATCTTAAAAATAATAAAAAAATTACCTTTGCTTAAGGCTGAATATCTTCATTCCCTTAGCTGCAGTCTTCTTCCCCCACTGTGTGTGTGACTTGATGTGCCCATGCATACTTTTCTGTAGATCAGATCTTTTTCAGTATTGGCTGATTGCTCTTTAGAAAGGTATAGAAGTCACAGCAAGATGTTTCTCGGAAGTTGTACTGTACAGTCAGAATGCCTTTCATTGTTTCAACACTCAATTTATTCCTTTCCTTTGTCCACTGACTTTGCATCAGTGAAAAAACTCTCTCTACATTTGCATTGTGAGATGATATAGCAAAGAAGAATTGTGCACTTCTTAGCAATTCTGAGTGGCATTCAATGTTCTTTGATTTTTCAAAGTATCTGGTCCACTTTTTATGTGTTGGCAGATTACTAAATTCTTCATCACACTTGTAATTTTCCACAAACTGCTTCAGGTTACTAACTTGGTCAAAACACTTCACATCATCAACTTCTACCCCCTTATCAATCAAATATTTGACACACGGCTCCACATCAGTCCAGTTTGGTATTTCACTCAAGGTTATCCACTTGAAACAAGAAAAATCTTCCATTGGTTTCATCCATTTCTCAATATACTCTAGGCATCTCTCATATAGATTAACTATTTCAGCACAAAACTTGTTACACTCTTTCTCATTTCCTTCTGTGCGTTTTTGAGCAAGCAATCCTTTAACTTTCAAGGGCATAAAATTCTGACTCTTGCGTTCTACAAGCATTTTATGAACAGATTCTAAATTTGTCAACACTTCTACAACAGAATTGCTTTCCCTTTCAATTGCTTGAATGTGTGTGTGAAATACATTCATTAATGAGTGCATGTGCCAGAGGTAAATCTCACTCATTTCATTCTCAAAGAATTTTTTAATTACTGTGGGTGGTTTGTCTTGTGATAGAAAGAAGGATTTCAAAGCAGGAAACATCTGTATTAGCCTGGCGATGCCAGGCAATAGTGACAGCCAGCGAGTCTTACTATGGGAGAGGAGCTTCCTGTATTCAACTTCAACAAAATCACAATACTCCTTGAGCTGCTCAGTTCGAACTGTGTAGATATGAAAATATTGATAAATTTTACAGATAATATTTTCAATATCAATATCCATTCTTTCTGCTGCATGATGGACACAGTTGTTTAAAATATGCGCTGGGCAACCCACTCCAATTAATGATCTCTTTTGAAACATTTTCTTCAAATTTGCAAACACATTATTACCGTCTTCATTACGCCTGAGTCCTCCAAACATTGTATTGCAGTTGTCACCTGTAAATGCAACACATTTCTCAGAGAGACCATTTTTCTCCAGAGTTTCCTTTACATAATTAGCGATTGTCTCTGCAGTCTCATTAGGTGTGTTCTTTAACTTAATCAATTTTGACTGTAAACCACCATTCTTCCATTCAAAGTACTGAATAATTACAGGAAATAACTTTATTGAATTGTGATTACTTCCATCTGTAGCAATTCCACAATATGCTATCTCATTTTCTTCAAGATTTTTCAAGGCAGCATTAACAGAATGCGGTGCAAGCACAGAATTAACAATTGCTTCTGTGTTTGTTCGAGCACTAGAAAACTTCCTTGCCACCTCAGAATCAGAGAAAGTCTTTTTAACCAAGGCAGATGAACAGTTCATGGACGTGAAGCTATTGTGATGTTTAACAGTGTGAAATGCGTAAGTACCTTTTGCAGCAGTGACAGCATCTTCAGTTTTACTACCTGGTTTGACAAAAAATCTGTCAGTTTCATCGATGAGCCTTCTCCTTGAACTGCTTTCTTGTGTTTGTCTGAGTTCACGTGTTTGCAAATCATTAATACCTTTATTTGCCACAGAGACGTACATTCCTGGTTTGCACACCAAACACTGCGCTTCCCATTCATCCCTGCCTCTCTTAAAACATGGGAGTTTGCTCTGCAACTCTACAGTGAATTTACATTTGCATTTGGGCATTTTGTCCGTGGGGTTTATGGTACCATTTTATGCTCTGGAAAAGTACAACAAATCATAAGCACTAGCTGTGGTAACAAGCGACAAACCCACAACAAAGACTAAGATCAAACACTGTCACTGCAGGTTAAAGACTGGCCAATCACCAGTCACCGTCATAGTTGTCAACACGTAAATAATATAGCGAAAGTGGCTAGATTATGGTTGAAAATTGCTAAAATGCCTTAAATGCAGGACAAGAAAAACAAATGCTACAGTGTAAAAAAAGCCATAAGAAAAAAATGGTATACTTTCAACATTTCATTTATGGCTGTAATAGCACTAAATACGAAAAAAATTATAATGCGTGTGGCTGAAGAACAAGGAAAAGCAGTACATGGCACTACATGCTAGCCCAAAAACTGCTAGCAGCTAAGTTGACAACACCGTACAGGCATACACGTGACTTATCAGCTGGCGAAAACTGAACGAGATCTCTACGGTTTCCACCTCCCCTCTCTCACAGTCTCTCTCTCTTGTCATTACAGTTTCATGTTTTTTTCCGTGGAGAAAATGATCGAAGCTGAAATTCCGGACTTTTGAAGAATTTTAAAAATTACTTCCGGATGAAGATTTTGAGACCTAAATGGAGGACATGTCCGGGAAAATACGGACATATGGCAACCCTATTCTATTATCTATTATCCATTTTCTAAGCATACTATCTATATCTAGTTATCTACTTAAGTGAGTGAGATAATAACTTCAACTCAAATGTTAATCCTTTGGAATGTTACTCTAATATATCTGGTATTTCTACAAATGTTTATTCTTTGGAATGTTCCTCTAATCTCCTTGTGTTTCCTGTCCTCTCCTGATATCCATGGGAATGACCAAACTTCGACTCAAATGTTAATCCTTTGGATTAAAAAAACTGGAATCAAAATTTAAATTGAATCAAACTGAAAAATATAAAACTTGAATCAAAAAATAAACTCATTGAAAAAAAATTAAAAACTTAAATTGAAACTGGAATTTTCAGTGGGTTTTTGGTCTGAAATGTTTATTTTAAAAGAATTGAAATTTTTCTGATTGCTACATTGTTCAATTGTAGCTAATTAGAATGCTTTGGCATGTTGATTATTTCAAGTAAGCTGACTTATAAAACAGTTCTTAAATTATGTAATGTGTGAATAAAGATTATGAAAAATTGAAAAGTTTTATTTGCCTTTTAAATGGTGTCCACACTACAGACAAATAGAGTACAGTAAAAGTAATGAATGCTATATAAAAGTGTATACAGGGTGTTTCAGGAGGAAAGGTCAATACTTCGGGAGGTGATAGTATCGGTCATTGTGAGAAAAAAGTTCATATGAACATGTCTAATTCTGAATGGTTACGGAGATGAAGCTGTTTGAATCTACAAATACAAAAGCATTGTTAATGGTAATCAAGAAAGAGAAACCAATTACTGTTTCTAATATTTAATGTTTAAACAATGGCATTTTGAATGGTATCAGATACAGAAATGACAAATTTGTTACAGTTTACAATATGTTTTCGAAAATCCCACTGTCAACCTCACTGCACTTTGCAACTCATGTGCAAAGATTGTGAAGATCGCCGGGGAGGAAGAGCTGTGCGCGCATCAGATTCAAACAGCTCTATCTCCGTAACCATTCAGAATTAGACACATGTTCATGTGAACTTTTTTTCTCACAATGACTGATACTATCACCTCCCGAAGTATTGACCTTTTTTCCTGAAACACCCTGTATATACTGTATATTACTCATAAGTATTACTTGATCTTAAATGCTTATGAATTCTAACAAGCATCTCCACCTTCTCTCCCCCAAGCCTATTTCTTAGCTTGCTCCATAATATACCAAATGTACTAAAGAATCTTTCAAGAGAACCAGAACTAGCAGCAAAGTTTAGCAAATTTTTAATAAATGTTACAAATCCTGCAGGCAAATTCTGACCCTTTGTTTCCTTCATCTCAACATACATCCACCACTTGTACCCTGTCATACTGTTAATAAATGAGTTGTTAAATATATATCCTGGAAAAATACTATTGTCCTTCAATCTAAAAGAGCAATAAGCTGGCATGAATTCTGGATTCTGAATTCAGCCACTCCTCTGCACTTTTCTCCATCAGGTTGCTCAATTTCCTTCCTGAAATTAAAAAAAAGTTCCAAAATAGAATTAAGCTAACTTAAAATGTTAGCCAAATATAAAATTTAAATTAATTAATTTGAAATTAGTGAACCAACCTTGATACTTTGGGTGAGTAATATATGCAAGAAAGTGACATGGTTCTAAAGCTTTTTCAAATCTGTTTGCAATGTCATCTTTGTATGCAGCTAGTTTTTCCTCTTCTAATACATTAAGCCATATATCAACAGCATCTGCCAATGTTGTGTTGTCTCTTTGCATCTCATTCATTATTTCATTAAATCCTGTCTGGCTCTCATTGGGTTGGGTCTCATCTGTCATGTCGATATCTTCTCCACTCTCATCAGTTGCCAGCCAAATCAAACGGCTCCCTCATGCTCAATTCACCTTTGCCCCTCTGAATGCTATGAATGATGATGTCTTTAGTCTTCCTCTCGGTCTGTCACCATGGGCCCTTCCATGCAACAATGCATTTGGCCACCTCTCTCCATCCATCCTCACAACATGGCCAAACCATCTTCTCTGTATGTCTTGCACCTTGTGAAGTATGTTCCCTCTCACTCCCACTATCCTTCTTACTCCTTCATTTGTTAATCTCTGGTCGCATCTTATGTTATTTGCTCTCTGCATACACTTCATCTCAGAAGCCAATAGTTTCCTTTCATCCCTTCTCTTCAAAATCCAGCATTCCACTCTGTACAGTGCCGTTGGCAGCACCACAGAATTGAGCAGCCGCATCTTTAGTTCTCGCGATATTGTGATGTCCTTCCAGACCCTTGACAGCCTTCCAAGAGCCCTACAGCCCAACAATAGCCCCTCTGAACTCTCCCTGATTGAATCCATCTTATCGGTGACATGCACACCAAGGTATTTAAAATTTTATACCAGATTTCAAGTATAAAACCATGTTCTCTTCCACTCTGCCAATCTTCATACATTTTGTTTTGCCAAGATTGATATTCAACCTATATTTCATACGGCTCTCCTCCACTCTCCTCAAGGCCCTTTGTGAGTCATCACAGGATTCTGCCAGTAGCACAATATCATCTGCGTATCTCAGATTCATGATATGCAATCCAGCCACCTCTACTCCTCCATCATACCCCTCCAGCACAACTGCTATCACCATTTCAATAAAGATGTTAAAGAGTTGCGGCGAAAGTGGGCACCCCTGCATCACTCCTCTGTCAGTCTGGAATCTCCTTGTCAAAATATGTCCCTTCCTCACCACAGCACTGGTTGCAGAGTAAAGTCGCCTGATGAGGTTGACCATCTGTTGCTCAACTCCTTAGCGCTCCATCACCCTAAACCTGCCCTCTCTCCACACTGAGTCGAAGGCCTGTCTAAAGTCTTTGCATCTAGAAAGTAGAAAATATAAAAGTATCGAAGTGAAGTAGTAGGGAACTAGAAAAGCATAAAAATACCTAATTAACTCTATTAACAAATGTCTACTAAAATGTAACAAACCTTATCTAATGCTACTCCAATAATTTGCAGTTGAGCCCGTAAATTATGAGCTTCTCTGCGAATCATTAAATTGTCCAAGAGCTTTCTAATATTGGTATTTATTTCCTCCAGGTGTTCCCTGCTAATGTCAAGATAGTGGCCATGATTACTTAAATAGGTTTTGATGCAATCTAATTAGGAATTCCATGTTGTATCATTTGGTAGCTGAGGAACCATTCCACCTTTTTCCATTAACCAACCCTAACAGAAAAAAGAAATCATTTGGATATACTTCTGATTTACAATTTTATAAGTAATTCACACTCAACTACCATGCTAATTGGTGTTATGTAAGCATAAATCATAATGGGGCTTAAATTTTAAGTACAAATATGATATCTATTGTGTGTGTTAGGTGTTATGATAAATGAAAAACTAAATACCAAAAAACCATACTTACATGAGGCTGATGGTGATTCCTGAAGTATCTATTTACTTCAATTATACGCTTTAGCACTGTTCTAGGTGTGACTTCTTTTTCAACCAAATTTAAATAATGTGCAGAACAGCTGTAAGTAACTAAATTAGGATATTTTTCTTTCAATAGCTCCTTCATTTTTACCATTTTATTTTCATTGTCTGTGCATACAACAAACACTTAAAACAAAGAATAATTTTATAAATTTCATATAAAATTTTCAAGGACTGGCAAGAAACTATTTTAAATGAGTTTTCAGAAAATGTAAGTCTCAAATTTGTTAGGTGTTAGTCTAAGTGTTATGGTATTCTATTATTATTATTAGGCAAACTGCCCTATGATGAATTAGAAATGTGTAAACTAAATACCAATACTTAGGTTATCAATTTACTATTACCATTTGGTTTAAACTATTAATAGGTACTTACATCTTTTCCATATCTTTCTTTCGTTGTTCTTATTGCATCTAGTGCTAAACCAGCACAATATTCAGATGTTTTTTTGCACTTCCAACATCTACAGCAGGTATTAAAAAGGATTTGCACCCATTGTGAACACCATGGGCAATTATTGGATCATTTGACACATTACTCCAACCATCTTGAATTAAAGTTACAGTAGAATTGACGGCCTTTTTCATCAAATCCAGTACTTCATTATTTACTTTGATTAGTAAGTCATCAGATAATTTTTTTCTGCTTGGATGACAATAGCCTGGTCTTAAATTTTGGACCCATTTAATAAATTCTTTATTCTCTACAACTACAAAT
The DNA here is from genome assembly GCA_023014485.1 of Bathynomus jamesi. Taxonomy (NCBI): domain Eukaryota; kingdom Metazoa; phylum Arthropoda; class Malacostraca; order Isopoda; family Cirolanidae; genus Bathynomus; species Bathynomus jamesi. The sequence goes on from JAJOZX010002070.1 coordinate 599,022, forward strand.
GGAATATTTGCTGAAAAGAAAAATCTGGCCATTTGCAAATCTAGTTGTTCTTTTTGATCTATAGTTGTTCTAACCACATATGGCATTATCTGACCTTGTGTTTTCTTGGGTGGAATAGAATGAAAAAATGGTATGGAAGATTCAGAAGTGATTGAAGTGAATGAAGTCTCACTACTGTCAATTGTAGTGTCACCACTCATCATGAACCAGGCTTTCATATAATTTGCTTGAAGGAGGTCTACTCTCAAAACTGCCATGTCTATGTGTAGGAGTTGCTGATGTAGCTGTATTTGTAAGCTCATCTGCTTTATCATCACAAACCTTGTACCCATTTTTTATTGCATTGATCTAAGTGATGTTTCACTCATTCTATTTTTTTCAAAAATACACATCTGCAGTATTTGCACCAAACTCTATTTGGTTGGTCACTCAACATTTCTACTTCATCCTATTCAGCAGCTTTAAGTCTGCCACCAGTATGTGCTGGTCTAACTTTAGGCATTATTAAATAGATATTAATTAACTAAAACTGATCTCTGAAAAAAAGATGTGCAAAAGTAAGAATAATGTCTACTGTCTAGGCCTGTAAACAAATTGTAATAAAAATTCAGAAAAAAACACTACCATGTTGATTCAAAATAGAACAAAAGCCACACTTTATATGAAATGAAAACACAATACTTTTCGACAGCACACTGAAACAAAATATATAAATTCTGAAAATCATATCTATAACTAATTAATTATGAATTCAGGGTTGTCAAAAACCCACCTAAAAACCCATGGGTTTAAGTTTTTTTTGGTTTTTGATGAAAAACCTGGGTTTTTGCCAAGCCTGACTAAAATGCTCTCTACTGGGCAAATTGCAGCTTTCAAAATAGTTTGAGATGAATTAAGATGTAAATACTGTATAACTTTAAGTAATCAAACTGTCCATGGGCAATTAAATTACACTAATTACACATTTCTGCCCACCAGGTGGCAGCTTTTGCACCCCTGATTTATAATTTTGTAGTTTATTGATTTTCTTAAAAACTGCAATATCATTATCATGCAACTGCTGGTTGCTGTTTCTGCAGCTAATCATAGATGCTGGAAGTTGATGATATGATGACTACTGTAAATTAAAAACTGATGGAATTGGAGTTATATTCAAAGCATTCAAAGTTAATTAAATCATGGTGATTTTGAGTGAAAAGACTTTCCTCAATATATATATATATATATATATATATATATATATATATATATATATATATATATACATATACACAGGGCATCCCAAAAAAATGTATACACACTTTAACAGCTGATAGCTCAATTGATGTTTCTTTCTTTCCAAGTTAAACCCATTAGAATTAATAATGGCAGTCAGACTAAGCTTTGAACAAAGGAAATTCATTCTAAAATGCTACTGGAAGTGTGAAAACGCAGTTGAAGTGCAAAGACAGTTTAGGAGGGAGTTTCAAACATCCACCAACGCGACTTACCATCACTCGAATTAGAGATAAGTTTGAAGCCGATGGAACTGTTCAGAATGTCCACAAGAAGCGTTCCGGAAGACCACGGACATCGACAAGCCCCACAAAGCAAGAAAGAGTACTGGAAACGTATCACCAAAGTCCAAGAAAATCTGTGCGGCAAGCGAGTCGTGAGGTAGGAATTTCAGAATCGTCTGTCCAACGCATTTTGAAGCGCTGTCAATGGAAAAGTTACATTCCAAGATTAGTCCATGCTATTAATGAAGATGATCCGGACCGAAGAGTGGAGTATTGCGAGTGGTACTTGGCATGATGTGGATGTGGATTGGACGAAGGGGTTTCATAGAATACCCTCCACATTCACCAGACCTCACACCACTAGACTTTTTTTTATGGGGATACTTAAAAGACAAAGTCTACGCTATAAAACCTGCAATAGTCGCTGAATTGAGAGCAGCCATTGAACGAGAATGCACACAAATACCAAATGAAATGTTTCGTGATGTTTGCGATTCCATTGCTTCGCGTTATCAGCAGTGCCTGGACCAGAACGGACGTCAGTTTGAAAACAGGCATTGACAAAACAATTAAATAATGTCTGTAGATTCTATTACATTTTGAAAATGAAATGTATTTTAATAAATACTGCCTTTATAAGTATTTAAAGTGGTGTGTGTGTACATTTTTTTGGGATGCCCTGTATGTATATATATATATATATATATATATATTATACATACATACAGGTATGCCTCGATTTATGCCGGGGTCAGGTTCCAGCAGATTGCCATCGAAAAGTGAAGCGGCGTAAATTGAAGCTAAAAAATAATGGGCTTCTACCTAAATAAATAGGATAGGTTCCAGGATTTTCCAAAAGTGACCCCATATTTTCCATAAAATGAAAATTATTAATGGGTTATATGCTTAAAACTAGTAAAAGAATGCTTAATATTAATAAAATAATTGAATTAAAGATAAATTACTACTTTGGTAATTAAAGCAATTAAAAACAAAATTATTTGATCTTGTTTGACAGTGGTGAGATGGAGATGATTTATTGAGAGGAAGAAGATCCCGGAGGGAGATCCTCTTTTTTTTTGCTGAGGAACTGCAGAATTGAGCAGTTCATCATCATCATCTTCCACATTATCTAGACCTACTTCATTCGCTATCTTAGTGATGTCTTTTGTCACAGTTTCAACACTGTCAAATCCACCAAAATCAGCAATGCAATCAGGCCACAGCTTATGCCAGACACCATTTAGACATGATTTCGAAACTTCATTCCAAGCTGTGGCTATGTTGGAAATGCCTTTTAAAATGTCATATGACTTCCAGTAGTCCTACACAGTTACATCATCATATTTTGTGTAGTTTACGGCTTTTTACAATTTTTTATTTTACACTTAAGCTTTTACTTTAAGCGGTGTAAAAGTGAAGTGACGTAATTTAAAGCAGTGTAAAACGAGGTTTACACACACACACACACACACACACACACACACACACACACATATATATATATATATATATATATATATTATATATATATATATATATATATTATACTATAGGCCAGTGTTGCTTACATCTCATCTCACTAAAATATTTGAAAGAATAGTTAGACAGGAAATCTATGACTTTTTGGAAACTCAGAAAAAATTCAATGATAACTAACATGGGTTTCAGTCAGGCAGATCATGCCTATCACAACTAATGGAACACTACAAGAACATTATTGATGCACTTAAAAGTAATGAAAACTATGATGTACTATACACAGATTTTACTAAAGCATTCAACAAGTGTGACCATGGAATCATAATACATAAACTGAAATATATGGGAATAACAGGAAAAGTAGTGAAATGGGTATATAATTTCCTTAGTGAGTGGCGGCAAGTCATTACAGTACAAGGAGTATCTTCGTCAGAATCAGAGGTCCTCAGCTCAGTACTACAAGGAACAGTATTAGCTCCACTACTCTTCATAATCGTGCTAACTGACATAGATGAGGATGTTACCAGAGACAGCACAGTAACATCCTTTGTGGATGACAAAGATTAGTAGAAAAATAAGAAACCCAGAAGATATAGGATCTCTACAAACCAACATGAACAGAATCTACAAGTGGATGGAAGACAACAATATGAAGTTTAACACAGAAATTTCAGCTGTTATGGTACAGAAAAAGAGAGGACCTAAAATCCATGGAATATTATACCATAATTGGACAGAAAATTTAGAGAAATTCTAGAGCAAAAGATTTAGGGGTTGTAATGACTGATGATGTGAAATTTGAAACACACAATAAGATAGCAGTAAACAGAGCAAAGAGAATAATGGGGCATATATTGAGAACCTTTAAATGAAGGGATAGGAATGTAATGATTTCCTCTACTGAAAACCCTGATCATACCCAAATTGGAATATTGCTCAGTCCTAACATCCCCATATAAAAAAGAAGACATTAGACAGCTGGAAGGGATCCAGAGAAGCTTCACAGCCAAGATCAAGAGGTGCAAAGAACTAAATTACTGGGAAAGTTTACATGAACTAGACCTATATTCACTGGAAAGGAGAAGAGAGAGATACACCATTATTTACACTTGGAAAATAATGGAGAAACCTGTCCCTAATCTTACTCTGAACCCTATAACTCCCCAAACAACAGTGGAAAGTACAAATGGTAGACTGTGTCGTATTTCCAAATTAAAGGTGAGACAGGGAACATCCTTAGCCCTGAAAGAAAATAGTTTTGTTGTGAGAGGACCAAAACTGTTTAATCAGCTGCCCAAAGACCTAAGAAACACGAAGGGAGTTAGACGCCTGGCTCAGAACAATCCCTGATGAGCTGGTTGTACCTGGCTATATGAGGTGGAGAGCACAAAAAACCAACTCTACTTCACCAGGCCAACTCAAGAGGAGGGGGTGACATAAGTAGCAACACCTATCACTCATGGGTTAACATTCGTTGAGAAAAAACTCGCCATCATCATCCGCCGGCCACTGCCGACAAGTCACAAAAATAGTCAGAGAGAATAGGAAAGATTGCAGAATGGTCCTCTACTCCATCGGGAGGTAGAGTCCACTCTGCTGGAAAAAGGTGAAAATAAGTAAAATAAGAATGCTTACAAATCGTGCAATACATTCTTAACTCAAGAACAACACATTCTTCCAACTGTTGCAGACTGATCCTCCACTCTATAGGGAGGTAGAGGATGCAGCCCACTAGGCTGGAAAGGCGTGAAAGATGAAAAGAAGTAAAATAAGAATGCATTATAACACATTCTTAACTCCAACACTATCATATCATGCAAACATGCAAACTATGAAAAATAAGTATAAAGAATAACAAGAAGTGCGTTAATTTACTTAACAAGCTACAACTATGTTCGTGTTAGTCTAATTTTTTTTTTTTTTGCTGGCATTGACGTCAACAGACTCATCCCTGATTATGACCCCCAGAACTAGTGTTGCCAATTGTTTTTTTATTTTAAACAACATTAATATTTTTAAAATTCTTATCTAGACGGTTTTTAAACACATTAACCCTGGTAGAGTTCACGATGGGCGCAGGAAGATTATTCCATTTATCAATTGCTTTAAACGTAAAGAAGTTTTTAGCAATATTAGTAATGGAACATCTGCCACGCAACTTAAATCCATTATTATGAGTATTGCTATTATTGAAAGTGAACAGTTTGTCAAAATTTACGTTATTGATGATGTTAATGATTTTGAAAACTTCAATAAGCTCCCCCCTTAATCTTCTGGTTTCGAGTGAATGCAAGTCTAACTCTCTAATCCTATCTTCATAAGGCTTGTTGCACAATGACGGAATTAGTTTTGTAGCACAATGCTGAACCCTTTCCAACCTATCAATATCCTCACGCAAATACAGGCACCAAAACTGAACAGCATATTCTAAATGAGGCCTGACTAGGGACTTGTAAAGGGGCAATATAATACAGTGCCCGCGAAAAGTATCCGATCACTCAAGAAAATACAATATTTTCCCTTGATATTCAGAGACACGTAATTCACTTTCTATTTGTTCTAGCGACATCTGGTAACTTTGAGGTTGCTCGCTGATATGAGAGCTATCCAACGCATTCTCAAATTAGTGTTCTGGTAGCCTTCGTTGCGGGTGGCTGTGTCTCAAATTTGTCAGATTTCACTGTTTGTGTAAATTTCTTGATATTTTTTTTTTTTTTACAGAAAGTGGTGTAAATAAAATTTATATATAATGTGTGCTAAAAAACAACTTAAGAGTGATTGTCGAGGTGCTATTGTTGCTTTGCATGCATGTGGGAAATCACAGAGACAGATAGCTAAGGAATTAAACATATCCCAAAGTACCGTTAATTTATGGGTTTCACAGGCTAAGAACAATGGTGGCCTAACCACGCCAGTCCCTAAAAAACGATCTGGCAGACCGAGAAAAACAAATTCGCGAACAGACAAACTTATGAAACGTTTAGTATTGAAAAACCCAACAATAACTGCGAAAGAAATAAAATTTAATATGAATAATTTGTTATCTGGTGTTTCTGAACGAACTATCCAGGAGCGGCTCCAAAAAGAACTCGGATTACCATCTCGCCATGCTGCTAAGAAACTGTTCATTAATGAAAAAATGCGTAAAAAACGTGTCGCATTTTGTAAAAAATACATTCATTGGACTGTTGATGACTGGAAGAAGGTTTTATTTAGCGATGAGTCGACATTTTTGACATTCAGAAGTTGTCCAAAAAAGGTTCACCGGCCTATTGGCTCAAATAGGATGGACCCTAAATACACCCTAAAGACAATGAAACACCCTCCAAGTGTGATGGTTTGGGGTTGTTTCGGTTACTATGGGCGTGGAAACTTATATTTTCTTCCGAAGAACACAACTATGAATGGTGCACGGTATTTAGCAATGCTACAGGATAAACTTCCAATGGCAATGGCAATCCAAAGGACAAAAACATACATGCATGATGGTGCACCATGTCACAGGGCCAAAATAGTGACAAAATGGATTACTGACAATAAATTTGATATTTTGGATTGGCCTGGTAATAGTCCAGATCTCAATCCGATAGAAAATCTGTGGCTAATAATAAAAAATAAGGTTGAATGCCACGACACTGGCTCAGTCGAAAAATTACAAGAGGCCATCAAAAAGGTATGGTGCAAGGAAATATCAGTGAAGTTTGTCAAAACTTGATTAAATCCATGCCAAAACGTCTAGAACAAGTCATCCAAACCAAAGGACAGATGACAAAATACTAATATAAGGTTAGTATACATTTAAACATTGTTTTTTATGTAAAAAATACAAATTTCAAGGGTGATCGGCTACTTTTCGCGGGCACTGTATATCCTTTGATTTAAATTTGAAATTACACGCTATGAAGCCTAACATCATATTAGCTTTTGCGCAAGACTCCAGGCACTGGTTCCTAACTTTTAAATCCTTAGATACACGTACGCCTAAATCTACTTCCTTGTCAATGCTCACTAACTCTCTATCATCCATCGTGTACGTGTAATTATTGTTACGAGAACCTATATGCAAAACTTTGCATTTGTCTACGTTAAATTGCATCTGCCACTTATCCATCCACTCCCCTGTTACCACAACAGCTACTCTGTCTTCCAAGTTTCTAGAGCTGCCAGCAGCTTGGGGTAGTAGCTTGCTGTCCCAGTGCAGAACTAAGAGAGGTGGATCTTTGAAGATCGACTCCTCAAGTTGTTTGGCCATTTTCTCTTGACACTTGGCATGTGCTCAATGAACAGTTGATGGCGAAATAATAATCTGCAATACATCTTGTCCAAGACTTTTAGCATTTGCAATGAAGGAAGTGCTTGCTTGTCAAATAGAGAGTTGTTCTCTATCCCAAGTAGCCACGAGTGTTGGATGAAGTGTGTTCTTGGAACGATGAGGTGACTTAGAGGCCAATGGAGCAGCAAAATCTTCTTCATCATCATCATCTGTTGTCGCCATTGAGCAGAGAATGTGCTATCCAGCTTCATTTTCTCTAAGATCTTTTCAGCTTCTTCAGCATGCTTTCATTTTCAAAGTTCAAGTTTCTTAGCTGCTTCTTTCCATTTGACAGCCATGGTATGTTTTTTATCCACCCCAGCCACTGAAGACTTTTTATCCCTTATTGAACACAGTTTGGTATTGAATCTACAAATGAGCACAGTCTGTTGCAATCTGTTCATCTCTGCACCACACTGCAATTATTGCCTGTATCAATTTCTTCATTGTTGTACAATCTTTTTTTCTAAGTCTTGATTTCACAATAGTCCACAGATTCTTAAGTGGGTTTAAATCAGGAGAGTTCCCTGGCCAATCTAACACCTGAATGTTGTTCTGTTTGAAAAACTGGTCACAACTTTTGAAGTGACATGGCAATAAGTCTTGCTGGAAAACACCATCTCCATTCAGAAACCTCTTAGTCAACTTGGGAATTAAATTTCTTTCAATATATTGAGATCTCATTATTCCTTCAACAGGATGTAGTGAACAGGGTGGTGTATCAGGGCCATAAAAAGTAACGCAATACGATACTCAATACATTGACAAAAATGTATCTTGTTACGATACTAGATATATAAATATGTATCGTGATATGATACGATATATATATATACAGGGCATCCCAAAAAAATGTATACACACTTTAACAGCTGATAGCTCAATTGATGTTTCTTTCTTTCCAAGTTAAACCCATTAGAATTAATAATGGCAGTCAGACTAAGCTTTGAACAAAGGAAATTCATTCTAAAATGCTACTGGAAGTGTGAAAACGCAGTTGAAGTGCAAAGACAGTTTAGGAGGGAGTTTCAAACAGATCCACCAACGCGACTTACCATCACTCGAATTAGAGATAAGTTTGAAGCCGATGGAACTGTTCAAAATGTCCACAAGAAGCGTTCCGGAAGACCACGGACATCGACAAGCCCCACAAAGCAAGAAAGAGTACTGGAAACGTATCACCAAAGTCCAAGAAAATCTGTGCGGCAAGCGAGTCGTGAGGTAGGAATTTCAGAATCGTCTGTCCAACGCATTTTGAAGCGCTGTCAATGGAAAAGTTACATTCCAAGATTAGTCCATGCTATTAATGAAGATGATCCGGACCGAAGAGTGGAGTATTGCGAGTGGTACTTGGCACGATGTGGATGTGGATTGGACGAAGGGGTTTCGTAGAATACCCTCCGCGTTCACCAGACCTCACACCACTAGACTTTTTTTTATGGGGATACTTAAAAGACAAAGTCTACGCTATAAAACCTGCAACAGTCGCTGAATTGAGAGCAGCCATTGAACGAGAATGCACACAAATACCAAACGAAATGTTTTGTGATGTTTGCGATTCCATTGCTTCGCGTTATCAGCAGTGCCTGGACCAGAACGGACGTCAGTTTGAAAACAGGCGTTGACAAAACAATTAAATAATGTCTGTAGATTCTATTACATTTTGAAAATTAAATGTATTTTAATAAACACTGCCTTTATAATATTTAAAGTGTGTATACATTTTTTTGGGACGCCCTGTATATCCTTAAAATATTATATCAATAGTAGCAAAACAAAGTACAGCAACAGTCAATAAAGCTAACAAAGTGCTATGTTTTATAGCTCGGAATGTTTAGTACAAATCGAGCTATATTATTATTCCTCTTTATAAATCGTTAGTTAGACCACATTTGGAGTATGCAATCCAATTTTGGAGTCCGCATATGCGAAAAGATATACACAAAATCAAAAGAGTTCAAAGATGAGCAATGAAGATGATTCCTTTGCTTAGGTCGAAGTCATACGAGGCTAGGCTTAACCCTTTGACGACCAGTATAAGTTTCTTTGAACTTAAATGTTTAAGTTTTATTGTTATTTACAATTAGATATTAGTAACTATAGTCACTTAAATTACCTATTTTTGGGTTAATTTTCCGACAACTAAACGATACCTGTATAAACATGTAGATGTATTTGTAGAAACATTGCATCATTGTACAATTTATATTATTATTTCTGTTGGGACAAATATGTCCAGTGGTCCTCAAAGGGTTAAGGAGCTAAAATTGACTACATTCGAGACTAGGAGGCTAAGGGGTGATCTAATACAGATTTTCAAAATTATGAATGGGTTCAATAACGTAGATAGAGATATAATAGTACTAGAAATAACTGGTGTAAGTTGACAAGTAGAAGGTTCGACACAGCAGTTGACAAAAATTTTTTTTACGCATAGAATAGTAAATAGCTGGAATAGTTTGCTGGTAGAAGTAATTAGTAGCACATCTATAAACATGTTTAAAAATCGATTACACATATGTTGATAGATTGGGTATAGTTTAAGGTAGTAAAATTAAGGGTTGGATAAGATAGATTTTGATTCTCTTTTCATTAAAGATCATAATAACCAGACTAGAGGTCATAGTATGAATTATTTAAGCCAAAATGTAGAACAAACTTAAGAAAACATAGTTTTACAAGTGTTGTGGGATATAGGAAGGCAGCATCTTGGGTTAGAGGATACTCTCTGTCCTTACACACCCCATTTAGAGAGATTCCTCTGCCAAGCAGTGCCCCCCATAGTACTGTGAGGTATTGAAAAACTCATGATCTTCACTTGCCCCATCAAACACCTTTAAATGGGAGACCCAAAATGGGTGCACACACACATTTCTACATTACTGTACAGTCTTTACAGCCACACCTACACTTTTCCTCCTAAGTATATATATTGTAATGTATATGGTTGTATATTGTGACTTGGTCCGCAATTGATATGGACTGTGACTTATTTTTGGTTGGCAAGGTACTGGTATTGATGGATACTGTAATGAAATTGACTGGATTCTTTGGATCTGATATATTTGCATGTTGGTTATAAATAGATATAGAGTGTAACATATTTGTGGATAGTAGTCTATTATGACTTGATCCTCTGGATCCAGAAATTCTATCTTTAGTTTTAAATTGATAATTATTTAGTTTTATAAAAATCGGTTGTTGCCAATGTACAGGCAGTTTTTACATAGTGGAGCCACCTCGATGGGCTGACGTGGGCCCTAGTGTGCCCACTATAAAAATTTCTTATGTTCTTGTGGTTTGGAACCCACGTAAAATTGTAGGTCCCCTCCGCTACCACGGAGGACATACACAATTACGAACACAGTTAGGTGGACCAGCCATGATTGGATCCTAGGGTCTTTGTTGGTCTGAAACATTATAACATTATATATAATATATATAAAATATAATATATATATACAATCTAATATATATATATATATATATATATATACACACATACACATCATATATGACATATTATGAAATAACTTAATTACTTTCTATTTTTATTGAATTTTACAAACAGTGACTTCTCAAACAATTCATCAGACATTGTTTCTCTTTGAAGGAGAGAGATTTCCAGCTATGCTAAAAAGTCTCTCAACTGAGTGCTTGATGGCAGTGTAGTGTTGTATTTTATGAACAGTTCTTTTATCAAAGGATACATGTGTAATTGTTGAATGTCTGATGAATTAATTATTCGCTAAATAATTAGATAATTCTTGACAAGGGGGAGGGGAGGGGAAAGATCACTGACTGAGTCTATGATAAAGTATCACATTATTACTAGGGTGTTCCACTTTTATCAAGTTGTGAATTTCACTACACTTTGCTCTTCCCTGTACACCTTATGATCTGTAAAGCATATGTATCAAATTTGAAGCAAATTGAACACCATTTAGAGGTTGCACACTTATGTCACCTCTGATACCTTAGCCCTTTGTAACCAAATCTCAAGAACGTCCCAACTTCCAACATATTGTAATGTTTTCTTTTCTTTCACAGGTGCAAAAAGTGTTGAAAATGGAAAGAAAGAAGATCTGGCTGATTGAAAAGACTCTAGTCAAAGAGCTCTTAGGAGCAAGATTGCCATCCTGGTAGCAAGTCCTCCTCTGCTTTATGTACCATCACCTGGAGCTGAAGGAAACAATCCCCCTTGCCATCAAGTCTACGAGTATCAAGCTTCAAGAAGTTGGGAAGAAGGCAAATATCCCCATGAAGACAGAGGAGAACATTAGAGCTGCTATACTAAAGCTGTACAAAGAGTACCAAAACTTGAAGAAGAAGGAGAAGTCAAGAGAGACGGACAAAGCTATTATGAAGCATCAAGTGTGGAAGGGAGACCTTGCTGACCTTTTTGACATCACTTGTCAAGGTGTGATGAGCATGAGTTCAGTTCCGGAGGAGGACGAGGTTTTCTTGTCCTCCCAGAGGGAGGACAGAATGAGTTCATGGTGATCATATCATGTATAAGAATTACAATTGTCATTGTTAAAATGTTAATAAAAATTGAATATATTCATATTACTATCTTTTAACCCATTTTTCTTGTTGATGTAATTAATATGAACAAAGATGTGTACAGATAAACCTCGTTTTACGCCGCTTCACTTTCACGCCACTTAAAGTAAAAGCTTAAATGTAAAATAAAAAATGGTAAAAAGCTGTAAACTACGCAAAATATGATGATGTAACTGTGTGGGGCTACTGGAAGTCATATGACATTTTAAAAGGCATTTCCAACATAGCCGCAGCTTGGAATGAAGTTTTGAAATCATGTCTAAGTGGTGTTTGGCATAAGCTGTGGCCTGATTGCATTGCTGATTTTGGTGGATTTGACAATGTTGAAAATGTGACAAAAGACGTCACTAAGATAGCGAATGAAGTAGGTCTAGATGATGTGGAAGATGATGATGATGAACTGCTCAATTCTGCAGTTCCTCAGCAAAAAAAAGAGGATCTCCCTGCAGGATCTTTTTCCTCTCAATAAATCATCTCCATCTCACCACTGTCAAACAAGATCAAATAATTTTGTTTTTAATTGCTTTAATTACCAAAGTAAGTAGTAATTTATCTTTAATTCAATTATTTTATTAATATTAAGCATTCTTTTACTAGTTTTAAGCATATAACCCATTAATAATTTTCATTTTATGGAAAATATGGGGTCACTTTTGGAGAATCCTGGAACCTATCCTATTTATTTAGGTAGAAGCCCATTATTTTTTAGCTTCACTTTTCGATAGCAATCTGATGGAACCTAACCCCGGCGTAAATTGAGGCATACCTGTATATATTATTGTTTTGCATATATTATGTTACTTCTACAGTTAAATCTTGCCTCTTAACCTTCATAGTGATAGTGATTAAGTACAACTTGCAGATGATTTGAATATGAAACTAATCCTACATTTTTCCAGAGCAACTATACCAGTCTTGAATATGAGACAGAAGTGCCAAACACTGCTGGACTGAATCATGAATTGAAAAACAAAACTTCCTTTAAAAGACTTTCAAGTAATTCTGAGGCAGGAAAGTTTGAATTATCCAACACTTCAAATAAATATGCTACTAAAATGAAAAAGAAAAAGCAGCATATAATGCCCTCTGAAATTAAGAAGTTCAAGTGTTCTGAATGCAGGTATGGAACTAATAGGAAAATATATCTAAAATCTCATTTGTTGACACACTGTGACACAAAATTGTTTAAATGTTCTGAATGCAATTATGAAACTAACAGGAAAGATGCTTTAAAATCTCATTTGTTGACACATTCTGAAATAAAATTGTTTAAATGTTCTGAATGCAACTTTGAAAGCAAATGGAGGTGTTCTCTAAAATCTCATTTGCTGACACATTCTGACACAACATTGTTTAAATGTTCTGAATGCAATTATGAAACCAAAAGGAAAAGTGATCTAAAATCTCATTTGCTGACACATTCTGACACAAAATTGTTTAAATGTTCTGAATGCATTTATGAAACTAATAGGAAAAGGCATCTTAAATCTCATTTGTTGACACATTCTGACACAAAATTGTTTAAATGTTCTGAATGCATTTATGAAACTAATAGGAAAAGGCATCTTGAATCTCATTTGTTGATACATTCTGACACAAAATTGTTTAAATGTTCTGAATGCAATTATGAAACTAATTGGAAAAGGGATCTAAAATTTCATATTTTGGCACATTCTGATGCAAAATTATTTAAATGTGCTGAATGCAATTATGAAACTAACAGGAAAGATTCATTAAAATTTCATTTATTGACACATTCTGACACAAAGTTGTTTAAATGTGCTGAATGCAACTTTGAAAGCAAATGGAGACGTTCTCTAAAATCTCATTTGTTGACACATTCTAAACCCACTTAGCCAACCAATAAATAACCTAAACAAAAGCTACATGATGAGACCAAGGGAAAAGAGCAGCCCAAAAATATCTGGCTTGTTTTACGTGGATGGCCTAAAACTGTATGCCCCAAAGATTCATTAAAATTTCATTTATTGACACATTCTGACACAAAGTTGTTTAAATGTGCTGAATGCAACTTTGAAAGCAAATGGAGATGTTCTCTAAAATCTCATTTGTTGACACATTCTAAACCCACTTAGCCAACCAATAAATAACCTAAACAAAGGCTACATGATGAGACCAAGGGAAAAGAGCAGCCCAAAAATATCTGGCTTGTTTTACGTGGATGCTAAAACTGTATGCCCCCAAAGATTCATTAAAATTTCATTTATTGACACATTCTGACACAAAGTTGTTTAAATGTGCTGAATGCAACTTTGAAAGCAAATGGAGATGTTCTCTAAAATCTCATTTGTTGACACATTCTAAACCCACTTAGCCAACCAATAAATAACCTAAACAAAGGCTACATGATGAGACCAAGGGAAAAGAGCAGCCCAAAAATATCTGGCTTGTTTTACGTGGATGAACTAAAACTGTATGCCCCAAGCAAAAGCAAGCTAACAGAAGAGATCAGAGAGGTTAAAAAGTTCTCAGATGACATCCAGATGGAGTTTGGTCTTGAGAAATGTGCCACTGTCCACTAAAGAAAGGCAAAAGGTGTGAATCAGAAAACATCAGGGTGGACAGTATTGTGATAGAAGAGCTAGAGCAAGAGGCTACATATAAATATCTGGGAATGGAAGAATCTGAAAAGATGGAAAATGACATCATGAAAGAATGACTTCTTCTTCATCAGCATAATTAATTCCATTTTTATATGGGGTCACTGTATCATGAAAGACTGTGGAAAGAATATTTAAAAAGAATAAAACTAATCCTAAAATGGCAGAAGTAAAAATGCGCAAGCAGAATAGCCAGGAGCAAAACCAGGGAAGGAATAGGAATGAGAGGAAGCCAAGGTGGCAGCAGAGGCTAGAGAACAGAGTAGGTAACCTCAGGAAGGAGATCTCAATATTAACCACCCATATGAGGGGGGAAATAAGATCTGAACTGGGAAGGAGGAAAGTAAATGTACTAATCCAAAGAGAAAGGCTGGACAATGAACAAAAGATCAAACAAAGCATTGCCAGGAAAAAACTAGACCTGTCGGCAAAGGCAAAGAGATTGGCAAGATACATACGATTGGACAAGGAAAAGAAACAAAATGGGATGTTTGAAGACAATCCAACAAAACTGTTTAGAGAATTAAAGAATGCCCAAATAAATGTAGAAAGACCCCCTGAAAAAGAACAAGTGGAGCATTTCTGGAAGAACATCTATGAGAATGAAGTCAACCATAATGATGGTGCAGTATGGATTGGAAGCCTTTACAACAGCGAAAAGGTGAGAAACATCTCAGAGATGGACATGGACAGAATAACTGTAAAAGAAGTTGAAGAAAAAATAAGAAAAAGCAGCAACTGGAAAGCACTAGGACCAGACATGATTAAGAACTTCTGGTTGAAAAAGCTAACATCACTTAGTTGAAATCTAATGAGGTGCTTCAACAAAATAATAACAGCAGAAGAAGAAGCACCAGAATGGCTGATGAAAGGAAAAACAATACTGCCAAAGTCCCATGAGACCCAGAATCCAAGTAAATACAGACCAATAACGTGCTTGCCTACAACCTACAAAATACTAACTGGAGTCATAGCTGACAGGATCTACAGCCATGCAGAAGAAAACAACATCATAAGCCCAGAACAAAAAGGATGCAGCAGAAAAATGTATGGGACAAAAGACCAGCTGCTAATCAACAGGGCTATATTGGAAAACAGCAGAAAGAAACAGAGAAATCTAAGCATGGTGTGGATTGACTACAAAAAAGCGTATGACAGCGTGCCCCACTCCTGGGTAAAGGAAGTATTGAGACTATACAAGATCCATCCTACTATCAGGAGCTTCTTAAAAACAGTGATGACACGATGGGAAACAGACTTAACTCTCCATCACAGTAAGGGAACTTTAGAAGTGAACAATGTAAAAATCAAGAGAGGGATCTATCAAGGTGACTCAATATCCCCTCTGTTGTTTGTATTGGAGCTAAACCCGCTCAGCCAACTAATCAACAACCTAAACAAAGGCTATGTGCTGAGACCAAGGGAAAAAAAAAGCCCAAAAATATCGCATTTATTTTACATGGATGACCTAAAACTGTATGCCCCAAACAAAAGCGAGCTAACAGAAGAGGTCAGGGAGGTCAAAAAGTTCTCAGATGACATCCAGATGGAGTTTGGTCTTGATAAATGTGCCACTGTCACACTAAAGAAAGGCAAAAGGTGTGAATCAGAAAACATCAGGGTGGACAACATTGTGATAGAAGATCTAGAGCAAGAGGCTACATACAAATATCTGGGGATGGAAGAATCTGAAAAGATGGAGAATGACATCATGAAGGAAAGACTGCGGAAGGAATACTCAAAGAGAATAAAGCTAATCCTAAAATCTCACCTAAACAGTAAGAATAAGATCCTGTCCATAAACTTACTGGCGGTACCTGTACTGTCATACAGTTTTGGCATTATTAACTGGACCCAGCAAGAAATCAATGAACTGGATATGATCACCAGGAAATTGCTCCATGCGCATAAAATCATATATAAAAACCAATGCACACCAAGGTTATACCTGCCAAGGAGGGTTGGTGGATTAGGGCTCGCACTAATAGATCAAGCGCACAAAGCCACAACAATAGGATTACAGTACATAAAGGTAGGAGAGGGAAGGCTAGTGAGATTTGTAAGAGACCATGAACGTGGAAAGCCTCAAACAACATCACTCAAAAAAAGCAAATGACTATCTAGCAGATGCTGGCATAGGACCTGAACAGCTTGAAGACATCGCAACTAAACCTCTCATGGAAAAAATAACCACCATCAAAAGAAGATATAACAAGAAAAGATCAGGAGAAAAGGAGAAGAACTGGGAAGAGCACAAGTTCAGCAAGTATATAAGAGGAGGTGCTGAACAGAGTATATATAGAGAGGGAGAAAACTGTGGAGTTCCTGGTAAGAGGGGCATTGAGACCAGAGGACGAACGACTGGTAATAGCAGCACAGGGACCAGGCATTACGAACAAACTGGTTCAAAAAGAACATCGAGGGCAGAAATGAAAGCGAGATGTGCAGACTGTGCTCAAAGAGCCCAGAGACTGTAAGTCATATGCTGTCGGGTGTGAAGTACTCCTGCACAGAGGAAACTACACAGACAGACAAATGCAGTCTGCAAGCTAATCCACTTCAAGCTCTGTAGGAAATACGAAATAAGGCTAGAAACTGAAAAGCACTGGAACATATTCCACAAGGAATAGAAGACAGTGACAAAGTGCTGCTCCTATACGATCACGAGATACCAACTGACATCAGGTATCAGGATGCAGGCCAGACATAGTGGTGAGAGAGAAGGAGGGTAATAGTGCTATTGGTGGAGGTAGGAGTCCCTGCAGACTGGAATGTGGCAAACTATGAAAGGGAAAAGGTATTAAAATACCAGAGACTCAAACATGAAATTAGGAGAATGTGGAATGTGGAACCTGAGATCATCCCAATTGTAGTATGGGCAACAGGAGCGGTAAAGAAGTCCACAGTAGAGTTCCTGAACCAACTGCCCATAAATGTGATGTCTGGAGAATTGTAAGGGAGATATTACGACACAGCACCTCCATCTTGCGCCTAGTACTAGGCTGTACCTAGAAATTCCTTAGGGTTAAGGTTTAACCCCGGAAGCAAGAAACACACACCATCTGGAGTAGAAGGGAAAAAGCTAAAAAAATCTAAAGACCCACTTAGCCAACCAATAAATAACCTAAACAAAAGCTACATGATGAGACCAAGGGAAAAGAGTAGCCCAAAAATATCTGGCTTGTTTTACATGGATGACCTAAAACTGTATGCCCCAAAGATTCATTAAAATTTCATTTATTGACACATTCTGACACAAAGTTGTTTAAATGTGCTGAATGCAACTTTGAAAGCAAATGGAGATGTTCTCTAAAATCTCATTTGTTGACACATTCTAAACCCACTTAGCCAACCAATAAATAACCTAAACAAAGGCTACATGATGAGACCAAGGGAAAAGAGCAGCCCAAAAATATCTGGCTTGTTTTACGTGGATGAACTAAAACTGTATGCCCCAAACAAAAGCAAGCTAACAGAAGAGATCAGAGAGGTTAAAAAGTTCTCAGATGACATCCAGATGGAGTTTGGTCTTGAGAAATGTGCCACTGTCCACTAAAGAAAGGCAAAAGGTGTGAATCAGAAAACATCAGGGTGGACAATATTGTGATAGAAGAGCTAGAGCAAGAGGCTACATATAAATATCTGGGAATGGAAGAATCTGAAAAGATGGAAAATGACATCATGAAAGAAAGACTTCTTCATCAGCATAATTAATTCCATTTTTATATGGGGTCACTGTATCATGAAAGACTGTGGAAAGAATATTTAAAAAGAATAAAACTAATCCTAAAATCCCACCTAAACAGTAAAAATAAGATCCTATCCATAAACTCATTGTCAGTACCCATTACTGTCATACAGTTTTGGCATAATCAATTGAACCCAGCTAGAAATCAACAAACTGGACACAGTCACCAGAAAAATGCTCCATGCGCATAAGATCACGTATAAAAACCAATGCACACCAAGGCTATACCTGCCAAGGAGGGTTGGTGGATTAGGACTTGCACTAATAGATCAAGTGCACAAAGCCACAACAGTAGGATTAGCACAGTACGTAAAGGAAGGAGAAGGAAGGCTAGTCAGATTTGTAATAGATCATAAATGTGAAAAGCCTTGAACAACAACACTTTCAAAGAAGGCAAGTGATTATCTAGTGGACACCGGCATAGGACCTGAACAGCTTGAAGACATTGCAAATAAACCTATCATGGAAAAGATAAGCACCATAAAAAGAAGGTATAACAGGAAAAGATCAGAAGAAAAGGAGAAGAACTGGGAAGAGCACAAATTCAGCAAGGTATACAAAGAGGAGGTGCTAAACAGAGCATACATAGAGAGAGAGAAAACTGTGGAGTCCCTGGTAAGAGGGTCACTGAGACTAGAAGATGAATGGCTGGTGGTGGCAGCACAAGACCAGGCACTATGGACAAACTGGTTCAAAAGAAATATCGACTAAAAATGAAACAGGTGTGCAGACTGTGCTCAAAGAGCCCAGAGACTGAATCACATACTATCTGGATGCAAAATACTCCTACACAGAGGAAACTACACAGACAGACACAATGCAGTCTGTAAGCTAATCCACTTCAAGCTGTGTAAGAAATATGAAATAGGGCTAGAAACAGAAAAGCATTGGGAACATATTCCACAAGGAATAGAAGACAATGATAAAGTGCTACTCCTATATGATTGAGAGATACCAACTGACATCAGAGTATCAGGATGCAGGCCAGACATAGTAGTGAGAGAGAAGGAGGGTAACAAATGTCTCTTGGTGGGAGTAGGAGTCCAAGCAGACTGGAATGTGGCTAACTATGAAAGGGAAAAGGTCTTTAAATACCAGAGACTTAAACATGAAATACAGAGAATATGGAATGTGGAACCTGAGATCATTCCAATAGTGGTGGAAGCAACAGGGGCAGTAAAGATATCTACAGTGGAGTTCCTGAACCAACTGCCCATAAGTATAACATCTGGAGAAATTGTGGGGGAGATACTATGATACAGCACGTCTCTCCTACGCCTAGTACTAGGCTGTACCTAAGAATTCCTTATGGGTAAGGTTTAACCCTGGAAGTAAGAAACTCTTTTCTGAGAGTCTGCAAGCTAATTCACTTTAAACTTTGTAAAAGATATGAAATAAGTCTTGAAACTAAAACATTGGGAACACATACTCCACAAGGAATAGAAGACATTGAGAAAGTGCTCCTCCTATATGATCATGAGATACCAACTTACATTAGAATATCAGGATGCAGACCAGACATAGTAGTCAGAGAGGAGGGGAACAAATGCCTGTTGATAGAAGTTGGGGTCCCAGGGGACTGAAATGTCACAAACTATAAAAGAGAAAAAGATCTTAAAGTATCAGTGAGTAAAACGTGAAATATGGAGGATGTTGGGTGTTGAACCTCAGATCATCCCAATAGTGGTGGGAGTGACAGGAGCAGTAAAAAAATTTACAGTATTATAGTACAGCACCTCTATCCTACACCTGGTACTGGGCTGTACCTAAAATTCCTTTCGGTTAAGGTTTAACCCCAGAAGTAAGAAACTCTCCAACTGGAATAGAAGGGAAAAATAAAAAGGAAAAAGAAAACACTGGTGGAACTACTATGCCACAAATGAGAGGTTTTAAGAAAATTGAACCAGCAAAAGATTTAGAAAATGCAGAAAAGTAAAGAGAAGCTGTAACAAATTTGTCACTGTATCTGATACCATTCAAAATGCCAATGTTTAAACATTAAATGTTAGAAACAGTAATTGGTTTCTCTTTCTTGATTACCATTAACAATGCTTTTGTATTTGTAGATTCAAACAGCTCTATCTCCGTAACCATTCAGAATTAGACATGTGTTCATATGAACTTTTTTTCTCGCAATGACCGATACTATCACCTGAAGTATTGCCCTTTCCTCCTGAAACATCCTGTGTGTGTGTGTGTGTATATATATATGAAAATTATTTAACGAAAGTAACACGTGAAAAATATTTATGATGAATAAAACCACGAAGGAAAGGAAACACAAAATGGTGCTCAAGCGCTTTCGTCTAATGACATCCTCAGGAACACTGAAGTACATAAAAGGGTTACAGCCTATATATAGGTTACAGAAAGAAAAAAAAAATAAAAATAAAAATAAATAAATATATATATATATAATATATATATATATATATATATATATAAACGGAGAAGCAAAATTAAAAATTAAAGGATTATCAGATTTGTAAGGAAAAATATCGATTTTTAGCACAAGATCAAATTAATTATAAAAATACAAATTTATACTGGAAATCTGCCCGGGTTTTAACACTGCCTTTTTATGGTCAAGTTTCGATATATAAAAATAAAATGAAAATTAAAAGTTAATAAAGTAGCATACAAGTTTACCAAAGATTTAGCGTTCTACCCTTCTTATCTAAATCTGTTTTGAAGGAATTCAAAACAACAGGATCGAGTTGAAAAAGACCCTTGCTTATGTTGAAGTTATTTGAAAGTTGGATAATGGCAGACTCAAGAATATTTCTATTAACAATGTTGCCAGAGTGGAATAAAACTGAAGCATTATTCCAATCAATACAGTGGGATAACTCTGACAAATGGACAAAAAGGGCACTGGACAACTGTCCTGTTCTAAAGGAATATTGATGCTGTTTTATACGTGTGTGCAAATCCTTTCCCGTCTGACCTATGTAAAAGGAATCACATTGTTTACAACCAATTTTATAGATAATGCCTGAATTATTGGTAGGGCTATTTTTTACTGATATTTTTCACAATATTGTTATATGAAAATAAAGGGTGATCCAGATAAATGGGACCCATAAAAAAAAAGCCAAATATTCTTAATATTTAATTCCTTTCATAAAAACTATATATCATTCGAAAGAGTAGAGTTACAAGTTTATTATGAAATATTTATTTTTTTAAAATGACTCCTTTCAAATGTGCTCCATTAGTTGCCAAGCATTCCAGTGTTCTCGCTTGTAAGTTCTGCATCACTTTTGCAAGAGTGTGCGGTGGTATGGCCTGTATCTCATTTGTGATGGCGGCCTTCAATTCTTGCAAGGTCGTTGGGTTATTTCTGTAGACCCTCCTCTTTAAATATCCCCAGAGATAATAATCTAAGGGAGAAAAATCCGGAGACCTTGCGGGCCATTCAACGTCTCCAAATCTTGAGATTAACTCGCCTGGAAATGTTTGACGCAAAACTGCCATGCAGTTCCTCGTGGTATGGCAGGTAGCTCCATCTTGTTGGAACCAGTGGTTTTCTAGACAAAGATCTCTTAATTTAGGAATAAGGAAATCGGTCAACATTTTTTCGTAGTGATCACCATTTACAGTGACCGTGTTTCTGGTGGAATCCTCGAAAAAGTATGGCCCTATGATCTGAGATGCAGTAAGACCACACCAAACAGTTACACGCTGACTATGCAACGGGACTTCGGTAATATTCAATGGATTTTCTGTTGCCCAGAAACGACAATTTTGTTTGTTTACAGTTCCATTCAAGTGAAAATGGGCTTCGTCTGACATAATCAAAGTTGCTAGAAAATTGGTGGTGTCATTTACCTTCTGTTGGATCCATTGACAGAATTGTCGTCTTCGTGCGAAATCTCCATCGTTTAGTTGTTGCACTGTTTGAATTTTATATGGAAAGAGCATTAAATTTTGCTTGAATATACGGTGTGTTGTTCCATATCCAACTCCTAACAGCTGAGAAGCACGTCTGATGCTTATGTTAGGATTATCCTGTACAATTTCATGAGTTCTGTTAATGATCTCGTCTATCCTTGCTGTGCGCACTCTTCCAGTTGGTTTTCTTTTTCCAATGCTGCCAGTTAGGGAAAAATTTCTGATACACCGACGGATTACTTTCTTAGAAGGTGATTTTGACATCTGAAAATTTGTCTTGAAAGATCTTTGAGCTGAAACTACACTTCTTCCATGCTCATAATATTGCTCAGTTATGAAATGCAGCTGTTCCACAGTCCATGCAGTCATCTTGAAGGGTTAGTTTTAACTAACACTTTTATTTTGTTTTGTATCTTATCTTGTCTTGTATTGTCAAAACCTATACAATCCTGTACAAACTTGTAACTATCCTCTTTCGAATGATGCGTATGATTTTATAAAAGGACTTATACTTTAAGAGTTACAGGAGTTTCTTTTGGGTCCCATTTCTCTGGATCACCCTTTACTACATTAATATCCAAAAGTTTAAGTACATTAGCAATACCTAAAAAGCCCGGGAAAAATGGAAGTACTAAAATATTTTTTGACAAAGTACGAGTGTTATTATTGACACGATAGAAAGTTCGTTTTGCCTTGTTGAGATAAGATTCCATAAACGCAGATGGATAACACAGATCACTTCCAATACCGTTGATTTTTTCCAATTCGGCATCGATGTATTTCGGACTGGCGATCCTAAGGGCGCGGAGAAACATTGATGAAAAAATGGCTGCCTTAGTGGGGGTGTCATGTCCCGAGTAAAAGTGTACGTAGGACAAATTGTTTGTTGTTTTCCAATAGATACTAAACTTAAAACCTGGGCTTTCCCTATGTACACGCACATCCAAAAATGGGATTGAATTGTCTTGTTCCACTTCTAAAGTAAACTTAATGGAGGGGACTTGATCATTTAACTGAAGGAGGAAGTTATCCAGGTCACGATTCATGGGCCAGATACACAAAATATCGTCGACGTACCGCAACCAAGGGATGCCAACCCCCAGGATTCTCGGAATGTAAGTAATTTCGAAAAACTCCATATAAATATTGGAGAGGAGGGGCGATAAGGGGTTGCCCATGGCCATCCCAAAAACTTGTTGATAATACTCGTTATTGAAAGTGAATTTACAGTCTTTGATGCAAAGCTTAAGTTCCAAAACAATGTGTGAAGGTAGTGGCAGGTCATACTTATGTAATTCTTGGGAGAGAAAGTCAAGCATATCGTCAATCGGCACTTTTGTAAACAATGAACAAACGTCAAAACTGATCAATCTATCGTTAGTTTCAGTATGTGCATTATTCAATTTTTCAGTAAGATCCATGGAATTTTTTACATGTGAATCAGAGATAGTTCCGAGAATGGGGGACAAGACTTTGACAAGCCATTTGGAGAGTTTATAAGTAATAGAGCCAGACCCGGATCTAGGGGGGGTCTATGTGGGCTGCAGCCATGGGCCCCAGCCATGGGCCCCGCATTTGAGGGGGGCCCCAAATTTTCTACATTATTTATTTTAATTTTAGATTCGTTCAGTGTAGAGCTTCGTGCATTCAATATGCTTATGCAGCATCAGCTTGGAGAAGTTTTCCCCAATGTCTTAAATGCATACAGAATGTACTTGTCATTGATGGTGACCAATTGTACCGGCGAACAGAGTTTTTCTAAGTTAAAGCGACTGAAATGTTGCACACGTTCAACAATGAAGCAAAAGCGATTACAGTCACTGGCAATTCTCTATGTTGAACATGCTCTGGCCAAAGAAGTCGATTTTCGAATTATTATTAATGAATTTGCACAAAAAAAAGGCTCATCGGTTCAATCGGTTGCCAGATCATAATCAGTAGGTAGGTGTGTATAAAATTATTAATTCAGGAAAATATATGTAAAATAAAGTAAAATATTTGTAAAGTAATATGTTTGTTCTGAAAACTAAATAAAGTAAAGTAAAGTAATATGTTTGTTCTGAAAACCTTTAATTTTCCTCGTAAACAAAGCTTATAATCCTTATATAATAAAAATTGTAGTCAAGGGGGGCCCCCCCCCAAAAAAATTAGCCACGGGCCTCCATTCTTCTAGATCCGGGCCTGAATAGAGCCCACCGAGCTAATAATAGGGCGCATAGGGTTGCCAGGTTTGTGGGTTTTAATGAGACCGTAAAGGTAGGGCAGAGAAGGTGAAGTGGACATGAAAAGCGGAATTAAGTCCTTATGATCTTTGAGAATGCGTTTCAAGCCACTATTAAATGATTTGATGATGTCATCCTGCGGGTTCTTCCTAAGTTTGCTGTATGTGGCGGGGTCCTGGAGAAGCTACTTTATTAACGTTTAATTTTCATTTTATTTTTATATATATCGAAACTTGACCATAAAAAGGCAAAGTGTTAAAACCCGGGCAGATTTCCAGTATAAATTTGTATTTTTATAATTAATTTGATCTTGTGCTAAAAATCGATATTTTTCCTTACAAATCTGATAATCCTTTAATTTTTATTTTTGCTTCTCCGTTTATTGCATATATGGTGTGTGTATATATATATATATATATATATATATATATATATATATATACATATATATATATATACGTATATATATATATACAGTGCCCGCGAAAAGTATCCGATCACTCAAGAAAATACAATATTTTCCCTTAATATTCAGAGACACGTAATTCACTTTCTATTTGTTCTAGCGACATCTGGTAACTTTGAGGTTGCTCGCTGATATGAGAGCTATCCAACGCATTCTCAAATTAGTGTTCTGGTAGCCTTCGTTGCGGGTGGCTGTGTCTCAAATTTGTCAGATTTCACTGTTTGTGTAAATTTCTTGATATTTTTTTTTTTTACAGAAAGTGGTGTAAATAAAATTTATATATAATGTGTGCTAAAAAACAACTTAAGAGTGATTGTCGAGGTGCTATTGTTGCTTTGCATGCATGTGGGAAATCACAGAGACAGATAGCTAAGGAATTAAACATATCCCAAAGTACCGTTAATTTATGGGTTTCACGGGCTAAGAACAATGGTGGCCTAACCACGCCAGTCCCTAAAAAACGATCTGGCAGACCGAGAAAAACAAATTCGCGAACAGACAAACTTATGAAACGTTTAGTATTGAAAAACCCAACAATAACTGCGAAAGAAATAAAATTTAATATGAATAATTTGTTATCTGGTGTTTCTGAACGAACTATCCAGGAGCGGCTCCAAAAAGAACTCGGATTACCATCTCGCCATGCTGCTAAGAAACCGTTCATTAATGAAAAAATGCGTAAAAAACGTGTCGCATTTTGTAAAAAATACATTCATTGGACTGTTGATGACTGGAAGAAGGTTTTATTTAGCGATGAGTCGACATTTTTGACATTCAGAAGTTGTCCAAAAAAGGTTCGCCGGCCTATTGGCTCAAATAGGATGGACCCTAAATACACCCTAAAGAATGAAACCCTCCAAGTGTGATGGTTTGGGGTTGTTTCGGTTACTATGGGCGTGGAAACTTATATTTTCTTCCGAAGAACACAACTATGAATGGTGCACGGTATTTAGCAATGCTACAGGATAAACTTCCAATGGCAATGGCAATCCAAAGGACAAAAACATACATGCATGATGGTGCACCATGTCACAGGGCCAAATAGTGACAAAATGGATTACTGACAATAAATTTGATATTTTGGATTGGCCTGGTAATAGTCCAGATCTCAATCCGATAGAAAATCTGTGGCTAATAATAAAAAATAAGGTTGAATGCCACGACACTGGCTCAGTCGAAAAATTACAAGAGGCCATCAAAAAGGTATGGTGCAAGGAAATATCAGTGGAAGTTTGTCAAAACTTGATTAAATCCATGCCAAAATGTCTAGAACAAGTCATCCAAACCAAAGGACAGATGACAAAATACTAATATAAGGTTAGTATACATTTAAACATTGTTTTTTATGTAAAAAATACAAATTTCAAGGGTGATCGGATACTTTTCGCGGGCACTGTATATATATATACATATACATATACACTCTTCGGTCCGGATCATCTTCATTAATAGCATGGACTAATCTTGGAATGTAACTTTTCCATTGACAGCGCTTCAAAATGCGTTGGACAGACGATTCTGAAATTCCTACCTCACGACTCGCTTGCTGCACAGATTTTCTTGGACTTTGGTGATACATTTCCAGTACTCTTTCTTGCTTTGTGGGGCTTGTCGATGTCCGTGGTCTTCCGGAACGCTTCTTGTGGACATTCTGAACAGTTCCATCGGCTTCAAACTTATCTCTAATTCGAGTGATGGGTCGCGTTGGTGGATCTGTTTGAAACTCCCTCCTAAACTGTCTTTGCACTTCAACTGCATTTTCACACTTCCAGTAGCATTTTAGAATGAATTTCCTTTGTTCAAAGCTTATTCTGACTGCCATTATTAATTCTAATGGGTTTAACTTGGAAAGAAAGAAACATCAATTGAGCTATCAGCTGTTAAAATGTGTATACATTTTTTTGGGATGCCCTGTGTATATATATATATATATATATATTTTTCTTTTTTCTTTTTTTTCTTTTTGTAACCTATATATAGGCTGTAACCCTTTTATGTACTTCAGTGTTCCTGAGGATGTCATTAGACGAAAGCGCTTGAGCACCATTTTGTGTTTCCTTTCCTTCGTGGTTTTATTCATATATATATATATATACATATATATATATATGCACAAGAATAGCACCCAGGAACATAACCAAAGAAATGATGAGAAAGATAGAAAGCCAAGGTGGCAACATAGATTAGAGAACAGTGTAGATAAGTTGAGAAAAGAAATATCATTACTAACTACTCATGTAAGGGGGAAAATAAGATCAGAATAGGGAAAGAGGAAGATCACTGTACTAATTCTAAAGGAAAAACTGGGCATTGAAAGGAAGATCATACTGAGCATTGCCAGTAAAAAAACAAAAACTGTCAGCAAAAGCAAAATGGCTGGCAAAATATAATGGGAAAGGGAAGAAACAAAATATACTGTTTGAAGACAACCCAACAAAATTCTTCAGAGAACTAAAGAAGGACCAGATAAATGTAGAAAGAACACCTGAAAATGATAAAGTAGAGCATTTCTGGAAGAACATATGTGAGAATGAAGTCAACCATAATGACAATGCAGAATGGATTGGAAGCTTTTACAACAGTGAAAAAGTAAGAAACATCACACAGATAAACATGGGGAGAGTAACATTCAAAGATGTTGAAGAGAATGTAAAGAGCAGTAACTGGAAAACACCAAGGACAGATATGATAAAAAAAACTTTTGTCTATAAAAGATAACATCGGTGAGAGGAAAACTGATAAGGTGCTTCAATTGGATACAAACAACAGAAGTAGCACCATAATGGTTGATGAAAGGGAAAATGTTCTTGCTACCAAAGTACCAAGAAACACAGAGCCCAGGCAGATACAAACCTATAATATGCATGCCCACAATATACAAAATACTGACATGAATTTTAGCAGACAAGATTTATAGCCTTGTGAATGAGAACAACCTAATAAGTCCAGAACAAAAAGGGTGTAGCAGGATCAGTGGAACAAAAGAACAACTATTGATCAACAGGGCTATAATGAAGAAACAGAAATTTAACCCAGATATGCCTAATATGCTATATGTAGGACACCTTACAAGTGTTTACAAATTTCATTATAAAAGTGACATCTGGCAACTGGTCACTTTATTTTTCGCCCAGATATATCTGAAAGAGTAGTCTAGCCTGTGAATCCATCATGGCGTGATATATCTATTATAAGTTTGGTTTTTAACGAAAAGTATTTTTACAAACTTTCACGATGAGCAAACGTCCACACTCCTCAAAGTAAGTATATAAAAGTATTTTCAAAAGTTTCTTTTATTAAAGTAACGTTGTTACAAACATTCGATATGTGCACCATTAGTGATTCGCAAAACATCCAATCGATACTCCAAATGTTGCCATGTACGCTGCAGCATATCCACATCAATTCGCTCAATAGCAGCTTGCTTTTAAATCATCAATGTCTGTCACCCGCGTACATTTCTAAAAAACTTAATGAGATTCTCTGTAAAATGGGACAACACTGGAATTTCTACACTTCATGGTTGACTTTTAATAACAGCCAAAAATTGTGTATATATATATTATATATATATATATAATATATATATATATATATATATATATATATATATTATATATATATATATTAGGGTGTTTCATAAATGAGAACCACATATTTTTAATCCACATAGATGCCCGTGTTCGTTTTACATATTTATCATTCCTGGCCAAAAATGAGACTCCTTCGACAACAATAAGGGGTCGCGAGAAGTCATGCCTTACGTCAGAGAGCACAGACTCATCACTTCTTCTTCATTTCCTCCTCCTGCTTCTTCGGAAAATCCTTCCTCTTCTTGAAAATTGCTTTCAGCAGGTACTGTTTGTCTTCTTCCTTCGTTGTTAGGGCAGTACTGAATTTCTCGATGAGAGTGATCCCCTGTTCAACCAAGTCGTTCACCACAGCCAGGACGCGGACCCTAGCTAGGTCTGCTTGGTAGTGTGGGTCGCTTTCCCAAGACGAAGCGGGATTTTCGACGAAGGTGCCGTTGATCCCGAGTGCAGTGAAGAGATCCTTCATCCTCGAGGTAACGAAATCCGAAATCTTCTTTCCTTTGAAGGAGCCGAGGACGGTCTTCCCCTCCAGACGCTTCAACGCTTTCCTCGATGCTGGCTTGGCGAGGTTCTCTCGCATCCTTTGTTTCTCTTCCTGAGGAACCCCTTGATCGAAGAATGCCAAGCCGACCAGCATCTCGGAGAAGTACCAGAGGTGTCGTTTCATGGCTGCTTGCGCTTGCTTGGCGACGTCGACGATCACGGCATCTTCCTGCAGTATTTCCAGGTCCAGCAAGAACTCCAGATCCACACATGGGGCCTGCTCTGCTCTCGTCGCATGACTCCAAGCCTTTGCGTAGGCCAGGGTGACGAACAGGCAGATTTCTGTGACTCCTTTCAGCTCCCGCCCGGTCATCCTGAACTGGTCCTGAAGGAGGTACAGCTTCAATCCGCAAATCGCTTTCGCCATCCACCGCGCATGGTGGTATGCTCCTGGCTTCCGCAGTGGCACATTGGCGACAGTCTCTTCCCTGAGAAAGAGGATAACCAGTTGAAGAAGTTCTTGGTAGTCATCCCGCGGTTGACCAGAAGCCAGAGCTTCCCTCACGACAAGGACAGTTCGGTCCTTGAGACCCTGAAGAGGTCCAGCGATGCTGCAGCTATCTGAGTCAATAGCAGTGGTGATAAGAGATCGGTCGATGAAACCCCAGTGCTCTTGGAATCTTTTGAAGATCCCAGAGGTGGGGCCCATCGAAGACCGGAAGACTTGGGCCAGGACGATTTCGTACATATGGTGCCTGCATGCTAGGTAAAGAAGTTGCTTCCCGAGACCCTCCTCAATCTTGATGCAGGCTCCCACGTGAATCCCGGTGTTCGATGCCATTGTGTCGAATGATAACCCCTTGATTCGTTCGGACAGGTTGTGTTCCCGCACAAGATCAATGCAGACGTGTGCCGTCTCCGCTCCCGTGCCAGCTGGAACTTTCAGAACTCCAAGCAGCTTCTCCTGGCCATTCCCGGTGACCAGCACAGCAATCCGGTCCACAGATCCGTCACCTGTGATTTCAGGCAGCATTTTCCCGTCCCAGTGCAACACCAAGGGCTCCTCAGGACAGAATTCTCCCTCTTGATACGCCTCTGCTGCTTGCTTCCAAAGCGACTGGCGAGCACGATACATTGTGGAAGAGGAGATGGATACCTCGTTCAAATCGTGCCCCAAGGATTGCGCGACAACGGCGTAGGACATCGCTGCATCATGATAAGAAATGTTCATTCGGTCGTACGTGACAGCCAAATCCTGAGTGATGAGGTTCCTCGACCGCTTCCTCGGAGGAGGACATGAAGCAGACGTGGAGGCTGCCAAGGAGGGATCATCTTCTGCAGATGCCGAGGACGAGGAGCTGTCTTCAAGAGTAGCAGCTTCTGTAACCGTCTTGGCCCGCTCGAATTCCCGGTGTTGTCTCTCCTCCTGCTGTTCCTCTCGACGCCTTTTCCTACTCTCCATTTGGGCCAGCTTCATGTCTGCCGATCCCATACTGCTCTCTGTTGGGTCCTCCTGCTGACTCTTGTAGAAGAGCTTGTCTTCCTCGTTTGCCATCATAGAAATGGCATTGGAATGACCAATATCGAGGATTTCGTTCTTGAGTTCCGCCTTGAACATGTCCTCCGCAACACGACAGCTCTCCTCGGATCTGTTCCTGCTTTTCACCAACTTGTCGTAACGCTGGAGCAGAGCTTCCATTTTCCGAAGGGTGCTGTCCCGCCTCATAGTTGAGATCCTTGCTCTTTTCCAGAACACCATCACAGCATCCAAACAGAGGTTCAGACATTTTCTCCATCCTAGGTTTTCCTGTTTTTGATGGAAGAAGCACTTTTGCAAGACTTGCAACTTCGTCGGCAGGCAGCTACCCAGGATCTCCTTATTTGGGTGTCCGATGAGCCAAACCTCTTTCTTGCTTCGAGTTGCCATGTTTATCTGCAATGAGGAAATATATGAATTAGAAAAGAGTACAAATACACAACAGTAG
Organism: Bathynomus jamesi; assembly: GCA_023014485.1. Taxonomy (NCBI): domain Eukaryota; kingdom Metazoa; phylum Arthropoda; class Malacostraca; order Isopoda; family Cirolanidae; genus Bathynomus; species Bathynomus jamesi. The sequence continues at coordinate 629,893 of JAJOZX010002070.1, forward strand.
ACACAACGAGGACAAAACTCGACAACTGACACAAACGACAGAGAGCAGTGCACCCTTCCGTCAGGAAGCAAGGCAGTCGACTAACACTAGAACAGCTGAAATTAGAAATACCTAAGCAATCTGAAGCGTCAAATCTCGGGACCCCGAAACGTGTTCTGATCTGGTTGAAACCTGTTCAGACGAATTTCCTCGGCAAAAGGAACAGGGGCATCAATGTGGATTGAACTTCCTTCCACTTCATCCATCAACCACACTGCCGTGAAACACCCTAATATATATATATATATATAAATGTATATTTTTTCAGAATTCTAAATGCGCATGAAATAGCAACACTCATTGAAGCAGATGATAGGCCTTTCCCTCACGGTGAGATTGATATTTCAATACTTCCTCCAATCAATTGTTGCGATGATCTTACCGATGAAGATTCAGGAATTGAAGATCAAGTATGTATTGATAATTTGCCTGGCAGTCAATTATGTGCAGAGGCTGAGATCAGTAATTTAGAGGGCTCTGTAGATGGTGAAACTTCGGGATGCTCAGGAAATGTAGCCCCTAAAACATCTAACAACTCTTCTGGGAGGAAAATTTACAAATGGCGAAAAACAGAGGTAATTGCAACAGGCTTCGATGAGTGGAAGCCTATGATGACAGTTCATGATGAGAAAACTCCTGAGGAGCTTTACAAACTTTTTTTTGACGATGAAATGCTAAATATGCTCATAACTTTGTCCAATGTATATGCTGCCCAACGGAACTGCAGCAATGAAAAGCCTATCACGACAAATGAAATGTATTCTTTTCTGGGGATTATGATTCTGAGTGGTTATGTTCCTCTTCCACGTAGAAGAATGTTTTGGGAAAATCAGAAGGACACTCACAATAATCTTGTTTCCAGTGCATTATCCAGAGATCGATTTGAATTTATAATGGCTAATTTACACACTTGTAATAACCTCAAACTTGATAAGCAAGACAAATTTTCTAAAATTCGTCCTTTGCTTCAGCTTTTGAATAAAAAAATTCTAGCTCATGCCCCTCATGAGGAGTGCCATAGCATCGATGAGGGAATGGTTCCATACTATGGAAAGCATGGGTGCAAACAATTCATCCACGGAAAACCCATTAGGTATGGGTATAAAATGTGGGTAGGAGCTACCAAACAAGGATATGTCATATGGATGGACCTATATCAGGGATCTGGAACCACACCAAGCCAAACGTACAAGGACAGGGGCCTCGGGTATAGCGTTATTCTTCAATATGCAGATATTCTTAGTCAAAAGGGCAAATTTCCATATTCATTTTACTTTGACAATTTTTTCACTGGTTTACCCTTACTTCAAGAATTGGCCAGTCGTGGAATAAAAGCAACTGGAACCATTAGGGAAAATCGATCAGGAAAGTGCACTGTGCTAGATACAGCAAGTATGAAAAAACGGCCTCGTGGGTCATATGATTTCAGAACTACAGGGGACGAAATAACTATTGTCAAATGGAATGACAACAGTGTTGTTTCAGTTGCAACAAACAGCCTGTCTGTTCACCCAACTCACACCACTAAGCGATATTCTCGAGCCCAGAAGAAAACAATTGCCATCAATCAGCCAAATATGATTCACAAATACAATCAGAATATGGGGGGAGTTGACTGTGCTGATCAAAACATGAGTTTGTACAGAGTTTCAATAAGAGGCAAGAAGTGGTATATTCCACTCATAACACATAGCATAGACGTTGCTGAGCAAAATGCATGGCAGCTTCATAAGAAAAGAGGTGGACAACTTGATCACCTGGCTTTTCGTCATCAATTAGCTGTTGCACTCCTGGAAAAACATGGTGAAAATGAAAGGAAAGGAACAGGAAGGCCATCTCACCATGAAAATGCAGACTGTCGATATGATCGCCTGGACCATATTGTTGTTCCTCAGGATAAACAAACTCGATGCAGAGAGTGTCATACAAAATGCACAACACGTTGTCGAAAGTGTGATGTTGGTTTGCATGTAAAATGTTTTGCTCAATATCATACTAAATAATTATGCTATTAAATAATTACTAAATATATGGTACTGTAATACTTTGATGCAAAAGGATAGAAAGTTTACTATATGTTCTGAAAAAAGTACAAGTTAATTTGTAAAAAACAGAAATTGTGTTAAGGTATGATTTTTGCCCTTACATTTTCCTAATGTCCTACATATAGGACAGCAATTTTTGGAAAATCTATGGAATAAATTTTTTTTTCTACCAACTTCAGTGTTTTATTAGAACACATTTTACATAAAATATGATGTCTATTCTGGAAAGTTAAGAAAAAATAAGTCTGGCATATCTGGGTTAAGCATGGCATGGATTGATTATAATAAGGCATATGACAGTGTCCTCCGCTGTAAGGGTAAGGGTGAGGGAGGTAATGAGATTATACAAGATCCACCCCACAATCAGGACCATTTTGGAAACAGCAGTAACATGATGGGAGACAGACCTACTCCTCCATCATGATAATGGAACATTACAGGTATGAAAACAATGCAAGATTCTACCAGGGTATTCCATATCCCCTCTGTTTGTATTGGTACTGAATTCACTAAGCCATATAACAAATGAACTAAACAAAGACAAACAGATGAAACTAAGGGAAAATAGCAGTCCTAAATTCACACTTATTCTACATGGATGACCTAAAATTGTATGCCTCAAACAAAACAACTAACAGATCAGATTAGGGAAGTAAAGAAGTCAGAGGATATCCCAGTGGAATTGTCTTAAGAAGTGTGTTACCACCACATTAAAGAAAGGCAAAAGGTGTGAATCAGAGCACATCAGAGTGGACATTGTATGGTATCAGGAAGGAGAGATATCTGAAGAAGATGCATGGATATGGACTTATGAAAAGAACAAGTATTTACTTCAGAGTTTTTATATCAGATGATACTGAATAAGACTAACAAGACTGAACTAATGGAAATGGTTTATAGGAATAAAGAATTTAACACAAATGACTATATAGTCTATAGATTTAAGAAGAAATATGTCTATAAAGAAATGAACAAGAGAAAATTGATTAAATGAAAAACAATTTAATTACTGCCATCAAAGCAAAAGACAGTAAACAAGGAAGGAAACAAAAAGCTACAATTCCATCATGCAAAAGATCTTGCCAGATGAAAGTATGGGTAGCGAAATTTGTTGAAACAAAGTTTGAATTATAAGTGGATGAAGTGGAGCAAATAAAATACTTTAAGCCTAATACAAAGAAAGAAAGAAAAAGATTAAGAGAAGTCCCAATACATGACAATCTGGTGAAACAAAAAAGGGATGTATGAGCTTCAAGTATCTTATCTGATGATGATTATGAAATAGATACCCCAAGGATGCAACAAGAGTTATCAGATCCCCCTATCCTCCTCCTCATTATCCTCCTCATCATTCCCTTCAGGTAGTGATTCAAACAGATCAAGGTAATCAGATGTAGGAGATTGAGGAAGAAAATAAAATGAAGCACAAGATCTTCAAACACAGAGAGAAGACCTTTACAGAGAAATAAGCGACAAGATTGAGTACCAAAAATATTCAATACATATAAAGTAAGGAAGTACAATAGGATTGCAAATGCAGTATTACCTGAATTAGTTCCTGGTGATTGTTATATTACAGAACTAAACAGACTGTATTACTTGACATTTGTGTGTGCAGCTGAAATGGCAGGAGTGAAACTACCAAATGAAAAAAGAACTGACATGGAAACTCGGAACCAACATTGGAAAAATAGAAAACCACCACCGCAATATAGATTAGAAAGGAAATTAGCCAACCTCAGAAGAGTAAGTTTGCTATTAATTGCATTTGAATGAAGAGAGATTAGATCAGTAGAGGCAGAGAAAAAGATCAGGATATTGATACAGGGAGAATAAATACAATGAAGCAAGTAAGGCAAAGTATTGTCAGAAAAAAGCTAAGCTTCAAAGCCAAATCAGCAAGACTTGCAAGTTATGTGAAAATGAACAAAAGAAAAAAAGAAAAAGTTATTTGTAGAACAACCCATAAAAATTGTACAGAGAACTCCACAGGCAGTTTTTGATTAGTCGCTATGAAGCAGATGGAAGCAAATGGGTCCCCCCTTAACAAAGGTTATATGGGACAGGGCTAATACAGTACTTAAGCAGAAAACTGCCTATTCCCAAGTCCTTCATTATTGAGATTGCAAAAATGTTTCTTCTTTACTTGGTCATCCAGTTGAAAGCAGGTGTTGATGAAAGTCTTTTGTCCGTGTGAACAAACTCCTTTTGAAAACTGTCCTTCCAAGAATTTTGCTGAATGTCTACATTGATATTTGCTTTATTTCACTGTTTAAGTCTTTTGAAATTACATAATATTTATATTTTGATGTACACTAATTAGAAATTAAGATAGGTATTAATTAGATGTATCGGTATCGGCAGTATCGGCCTGTTTTTAGAGTATCGGTATCGACCGATTAATTAATTAATAATAAAATGAATATTTAATTATTTATAAAATGCAATTGAATAAATTTATTAGTTTTACCGAGTTCCATCATTTTGAATAAGAATTGTGACAAAATATCTGACTTCTCTGACGTATCACTCTTCAAACAACAACGTATTGCATCATACTTCCGTCCCTCAGTCTGTTGTTTGCTTTCGTGCGGTGTGGTTGTGTTGTTGATAAAATTTCCAGCTCATCTGGCAACATCACCATGGTGTCAGGACAGCAAAAGAGTATAGTATGGAAATTTTTTTCTTTAAGTAAAGACGATGATTCGAAAGTGAAGTGTAACGTTTGTGAAACAATGCTTTCTAGGGGTGGAAAAGAAGCTAAAACACACAACACAACCAATTTGAGAAAACATCTCCAAAGCAAACACAAAAAAGAGTTTGAGGAAGAAGAAGAATTAATGAAAGGTTAAATAAAAAACGAAAGTTAGACAGTTTCTTTGTGCCTAGTAAATCGACTAAGGATGACAATAATACAAATGGAGCTAGTACATCTGGTGCATATGTTAGTGGAAGCAATACTCGCATAACGATGGAAGAAACACTTGCTCTGAAAACAATTTGAGACATCAACAGTTACAAGCACAATCGATTCATTACGCAATCGCTGAAATGATTGCAGTTGATTGCCAGCCATTTTCAATTGTCGAAGATACCAGATTCTGTAGACTAATCAAGAAACTGAAATCTAACTATGAACTTCCAAGTAGAAAATATTTCCCAGAAAAGATTGTGCCATCAATTCACAACTTAGTCTCCAAAAAGGTCAGAGATATAGTGAACAATGCTGAAAATATTAGCTTTACAACTGATATTTGGACCAGTGCGGCTAACTGTTTGTTCATTAGCTTAACAGGTCATTGTGTTGATAAAAGTTTTGATCAGAAAACAGTTGTTCTGCGAGTGACGCCTTTTCCTAGTTCATACACTGGAACCCACATAATAGAAATGATTGATGAGATGCTTTCAGAATATGAAATACCATCCTGCAAAGTTCATGTCATTGCGAGAGATAATGGTCCTAACATGGTGAAGGGTATTGATGGCACCGGACATGGTAGCCTGTCTTGTTTCTCTCACCTTACAGCTTGTTATTAAAGACAGCATACTTGAACAACGGGTTGTCAAAGATGTTATTGCAAACTGTCATAAAATTGTTACCCATTTCAACCATTCATCTACTGCCCTCGCGAAACTCAAGGATTTACAAACGCAACATAATCAACCACAGCATGCACTTATACAGGATGTTGTTACTCGCTGGAACAGCACCTACTTCATGTTAGAGTGCATTTTTTAGTAAAAAAAAACAGCTATTGCAAATTGTTGTTTAGAAACACCAAATCTCCCCATTTTCGATGCGAATAAATGGAATCTAATAGGAAAGGTCTCATCTTTGTTGAGGGTATTCTACAAAATTACTGTTAGGGTAAGTGATTCGTCCAGTACTGCTTCAGACATAATTCCCCAAATAAAGTTTCTCCAGTTATTTATCATTAAAGCGACTATAGATGCCCGATTCACTGGATTATCGAACACGATTACAGCTTTGAAAGAATCATTAACAAATAGGATGGCCAAATACCTAGATGACTACAATATTATCCTTGCAACCTTTCTGGATCCCAGATATAAGAACTGTTTCTTTAAAAAATGAAACTGATGAGTCATCCAAGTTACATATTGTAAACTTGGAAAAGAAAATGGTGGAAGTGACAGAAAAACGAGAAGATAAACTCGAAGCTAAAAATGAACTCTTAATTAATTCTAGTGAAAATGTGAAGTAGAGAGTGCTGCTCAAACGGATGACTTCAGTGACTTTGATAAGTGCTATAGTGAAGTACTTGAAACGTGTTGTTCTGATAGCGGTTCAAATCCAGAAAAGAAAACTTAAAAAATCTCAAAAATGAAGAGGCAATCTTCAAAACTGTCAAAAATTAAACCTGAAATGAATGCTTATCCCTCTATGGAAATGCAAGAACGCGAAGAACATCCCTTTAACTGGTGGAAAATACACAAGAATATGTTTCCTCTATTAAGTGCACTAGCAAGCAAATATTTATCTGCTCCGCCATCATCAATAGAGAGAGAGAGATTGTTCAGTATTGGTAGAAATGTATATTCACCTCGCAGAAGTCGAGTGCTGACTAGTGTTGAAAACTGGTTTGTAAAATTCCCCTAAAAATCGAAAACTGAAAGAAAAAACCGGTTTTATCGATTGATTTTTATTTGGCTCAAACTTGCACGAACGTGCAGCTACGCGCTACAGCGCACAAAAAATAACTTTGAATACATTACTACGCGCTACAGCGCACAAAAAATAACTTTGAATACATTACCTATTAAGTTAAATTGTGACAAACTGGCAGCTGCTCTTCAGTATAATTTTTGCCTATCTGGCAACTCGATCTTCAGTTTGTCTCATCATGTAGGCTGTAGTGTAGAGTCAGTCGACTAAAGCCCTATTCGCAGTATAAGACCCTTAATGCCCTTTGTTTCTTAAGATGTCATTTCCAAAATAGGGATAAAATCTAAATTAATTTTTATATTTTTTCTTACACGAAGAGTCAATTTTCTGTTTTCTAGGTAAAGTTTTTTTTTATTAAAAAATTTTATTTCAATGTTTTTTCCAAAATAGAGATAAATTTTATTTTTTTCTTTATAATTTTTTTACAAAAAGAAGTTTATTTCTTTCTAAGTATAGATGTTTTATTTTAAAAAATTATTTCAAATCTAAATTGTTTGAATAATGTATTATTTTGGCTAAAATAAAATGTGTCAAAGTTGTCATTTTCTTATTCATATGCATACATATGATGCTGCATTTTTGCATTCTTTTGACCAAAAAATAGGCGATAAGCTATGCTTGTTAAGAGTTAAAGTCAGTACCTTTCAATTGTGGCTTTTAAAAATTACTATACTTTTTCAGTCATAACCGGTTAAAACCGGTTTAAAAAAAAAAATTGATTAAAAACCAGTTTGTGAAGTTTCGATTATTTTTCAACACTAGTGCTGACACAAGTGAAATGTTTATGTTCCTTAATTACAACTTGCGAGTTTTTAATTTTTATGATTGAGAAGTGTACTTGTTTATCGTTAACATATAGATGAGCTGTTACAAATAATAAACTCTTACTTATATTGTCATGAATTGGATGTACTTTAATTAATTATACAGTACCAATTAGGGGTTAAAACCGGTATTAATACCGGTATTGAAGAAGTACAAATAATACAGATACCGATATTATAGGTTTTCGGTATTGACAAAAATTCCTATTGTAAAATTTAGGCAATTTAGTCCTCCGATAGGCAAATAAACTGTTTTTGGAGGATTCAGAGAAAAAAAAAGTTTCGGGGTATTTTGCAGTTAACCTCTTTTTTTCGTTTTCTATTCCTTTCTATCAAAGAAAACTATTTATTGCACTAACTTTTATAAATTTATATTATGTATGGATCATGAAAAGAGGTTATAACAAACAAACAAAACAAACAAAAACTCTTTATTGCAGACATATATATATATATATATATACATATATATAATATATATATATATATATATATACATATATAATAATTCTTATAAACCAGATTTATCGTATTCTAGGAGACTTTAATAAGTAATGCTTTAAACTGTAACGTATTTTGTCAATTTTTTCGCTTCAAATGTTTTAAAACGTATTAGATACGTTCAAAAACGTATACACACGATTTCAAATCATCGCGTTCCCAAATCCCAATGCATCGTTCTTTCTTCTTACATTTGTCACTTGGATTTTCAACATTGTAGAGGAAGGTTGTGTTGCTAATAGATCTATCTGATTTAAACATTTTACAAATAACTTTTGCGATATTCTTATATGAAGAAAACTTTTAAAACTAATATACCCCTTCAAACTTTTGTCAAGAATGTCAAGAAAATCATTAGCGTGGAACTATTTTATTAAGAAAAATAATGAAGAAGCTGAATGTTTGAGGTGTGAAAAGACCATTAAGTGCAGTGGAGGCTCAACTAGTGGATTATCAGTCCATATGAAAACAATTCATAATGTAAACATTACTGAAATTAAGGAAGCTATAAATCAGCCTGATAAGAAGCAAAAGACATTGGATGGATTTATTTGTAAAAAATCTATTGAAGAAGAAATTTCAAAACTTGCATGCACTGATGGAATAAGTTTCAGTTCTATTGCCAAAATGAATTCATACAAGAGAGTTTAGCAAAGAATAACTATGATAAACATCCACCAACCTCATGTGGTGGGGTAAAAAATATGATAGTTAAATTTCATGCAAGGAAGATGGCTGAACTAAAAGATCACTTTGGGAAATTAGTGAGTAAAGGAGTTCGATTTTCTTTAACTATTGATGAATATACCTCAAACCAAAATAAGAGATATATGAATATAAATGTTCATCAGGAAGATCAACATTGGTCCTTGGGATTAATCAAAATTATTGGAAGCCTTAACAGTACAAGGACAGTGGAAATTGTGAGTAAAAAATTGAATGATTATGGCCTTAATTTAGAGCAACACATAATTGGATGTACAACAGATGGCGCATCAGTTATGGTGAAGTTTGGGAGAGAAATTAAGCCTGAACATCAGCAATGCATTGCCCATGGTATTCATCTTGCTGTTTCCTCTGTTTTATACAAAAGAAGTGAATGTCAAGTTGTAAGTTATGAAAAAGATGAAGATAATGAAACAACGGATACTGAAGAAGATGAGGATGAAGAGAATGTCAGTTGCACTAACCTTGAGGAAAATGTTGAAGATAACGAAGAAGACATGGACCTCTTTACACATTTACTTGAAATAGGAATAGATGATGATGTCAATATACCTCGCTTGAAAGACAATTACCATGATGTAATAGCAAAAGTAAGGAAAATATGTCGAATTTTTCGTAAGTCACCGTTAAAGAATGAAAAGCTACAAGACTTTGTAAGAAAACAATTCAATGGCAAAGAACTGAAACTCATTTTGGATTGTAAAACAAGATGGAATAGTCTTTTGAGTATGATTGAACGCTTTCTGAAGTTAAAGAAATGTATCCCAAAAGCTTTAAGAGTGATTCATTCAACTGTAGCCATTTCTTCAACAGAGTGGGAAATTATTGAAAACCTTTATGACACCTTACGTCCTGTTGAAATAATTCTTAAAGGGTTATGCTCGAAAGATGCATCACTCCTGACAGCTGAATCATCAATGAAATTTATTTCAAAGAAACTAGGAGAGAAAAATAATCCAATAGCAAAAGAGTTAAAAGATTGTCTTAGAAATCATTACATTTCAAGAAGACAGCAAGACATTGTAGGTTTAATCAAATATCTTCATAATCCCGAAGTTTTAAAAGTTCAAGAAGAGGAAAGTTTTTCTTTCCATCAAAATTAGTTCTCAAAAGAACTGCAGAAAGGCTCCATAAAAGACTTTTCCCTAAGAATGTGGTTGATTTGGAGATAGAAATGGAAGAACAGGAATTTCCATGTAACCCTGAAAATGTAGCTGCAAATAAGACTGAAGTGGAAGCAGATTCATTACTGAGTGAATACATGCAAGAAATGGACAAACTAGGAAAAGTGCCATCTAAAAAAAATTCCATTGATTTTGATGTTACTAATGAATTTAAAAGCTTGGAAGTTACTTTACAGAGAAGTGAGAATTTAGAGAAGCTGTACAAGGCACTGCTTTCAATTAAACCTACAAGTGCAGAATCAGAAAGAGCCTTTTCTGCTGCAGGCCTATTTCTGAAAAACTGAGATCAAGTCTATCTGAACAATCCCTAGATGCTCTTTGTTTCCTCAAAGCATACTTTCAAAATCAAACTAAGAAATAAATATTTAGATACTAATAATTTCTATCTACCCCAGTAGTTGTATAATAATATGCTAAAAAAAAATTCAAATAATATTTTTATTACAATTTAGTAATTTACTGTATAAACTTTTTTGAATAGAATGCCATCTATTTGGAGTTGGGTCATTAATTTATAGTAAATATGGTGAGTACTGCAAGTCCCTCAGACTTGTGGGAGGGTTGGTAGGGTGGCACCATAATAAATCAAAATAAATTATTTTTTTCATAATACCGGTATCAATACCGGGATTAGCATAATTGCCTCCAAATACCGGTATTGAAAATTTTTGGTATTATGCAAGCACTAGTGCCAATGAAACGATATCAGTGGAAATTATTTTTTATTTACTTAATGTTATTCAGTTACTTATCAATTGAATTGCAACACGTTTTTCATTTATATTTACTGCTGCTAATAACAAATTCTTCATTGTATAACTCAATTTTACAAGTTTTCATGATTTATAGCAAATAGTGTCAATGCCCAAAGGAATGATTTTCATTTGAATAAACTTATTGAATACACATGAAGTTTCATCATTTCTTCATATCTTCCTCTTATTTTTTAAACTGCTATAATTTGAAACCAATTGCGTATCACAAGATTGTTACATCAGTTTTTCACTAGAATTAAACATTAACGCCTAGGGAGGACTTATATCTAGAGGTATATGCAATGCACCGTGGGCCCCGAGTTGGACTAGAGTAATGTAGTAATTAGTAACTATATAGTGGCATATGTAGTTATAAATAGTGTCTACTCTCTTGTGACTAAATTTATTTCAGTATATTCTATTTATACATTGAATGAATGTGCTACAGTATGTACAACTATTACTGTATAAATAATTAATGATAAAATGTTTTTATTGATTTTTAAAATAAAGTAGTATCGGTATCGGCCAAAATTCTGGAATCGGTACATCCCTAGTATTAAACATTAATTAATTTTGTATTTACCACTATTTTTTCTCCACTTGTTATTTTAATGATTTTGGTGAATAATTTCAGCATGAAACAGATACATCACTTTGTGTATTGTAAAAAGGGTTATTTAAACTACTCTATAACAACAAAGGTCGTGTGACTGCAGGGACCTACAACTTTGCGTAATCCAAGCCACAGGTTGCTACATCATCTGAATGCAGAGATGGTTACTCATCCAATTACTGATCAGACACAGTGTAACTTAACTTTGCTGATCATACAGGAAGCAGTCTCGTAATGTGGCCACAATATTATGGGATCTCCCATTTTGGCTCTAAATTAGTGAACATCTTTATTAAATACCACACACTACCATATGAGATGCTTTAAAAAGGACAACCAACCAATTTAATTGTATGTAAAATGTGGAAATACTTTTACTCAAATTTTTATTTAAATAAAGTACAGCAGATCCCACCATATCCACAAGGTTATATTCTGGAAGATCTCGTGTATATGAGAAATTGTGAATATGAAAATAACATGCGGGAAATGGGGTTCATTTCCAACCTGACCTAAAAATTCCCTTTTTTTTTAATTTAATTAAACCTATTTTTAATAAAGAAAAAATATATGCAATGAATTAAATTTGTATTAATTAAAGGAAAGGCATGCACCATTATATGGGATGATAATGTGGCGAATTTGTCTTCTTCATTTCTGTCAAGATCGAACACATTTACAAAGCTCCTGAAAAGTGATTAAAGTCTATCTTTTTGTGTGTGTGTCAGATTGATTGCAGTATTTGTTTGTCTAATTTGTCATTTTACTAACATTTTCCCCATTAGTGATTTAAATTATTTTATATTAATATTTTAATTACTAAAGTATTTAGTGTGGAGTTCATCGTTTATCATTGGATATGAGTACACAAATTGTTACTTTATTATTATTATTATTATATATATATATATATATACACACATATACATATCCCCCTCCCCGCGGGCGGTCTTTCTGGGGTGGATCGCCCGCGGGCTCCTGCCTCCATGTGGCGAGGGGGGTCAGCCGCGGCTGGGGGCCCTGCCGGGTCCCCCGCCCGGTTGCGAAGTAGACTTTTAACATACCCTGCTATCCTACAGCCCCCTTTCCTGTCTTCCCCTCTTTCCCCTCTTCCTTGCCCCCTCTGTTTTTTTTTCTGCTTTCTCTTTTCACTTCGCGCGCCCCGTGGGCTGCCGGGGCTGGTCGCTGGGGGTCTCGCTCCCATGGCCGGGGCCGGACTAAGTTGGCTGGTAGGGTGCCCGGGCCTGGGACCCTGGGGGGCCTTGGTCTTTGCTGCCGGCGGGGGAGAACTCTCGATGCTGCAAGGGCCCCTTTTGAAACGGGGGTACCCGCATGGGACGAGGCACCCACCCCCCCGCGTGCACTTGGTCCCCTTGGGACCCGGGTAATCGGTTCCCCGCGGCCCCGGGCGCGAAACAACAATAAAAATTTTTGTATGAAACATTTACAAATCTAATGGACCTCGTTGACGACCCGGCTTGTGCATATGACCTCCCTCTGACTACCTCTTTGGACCGTGGGTCTGGTAAGGGCAGTCGGCAGCCCTCGCCCACCCCGTCTGCTCTTCTTGCCGACACCTCCTCTCCCTCTCTTCCCCAGGCTCGTGGCGCCGCTGCCCGACCCCCGCCAGTAGCGGATGGACCTGCAGTGGACCCCCCGACCCCTGGATCCCCCCATATTCCACGTCCCGATAGGGACCCACCTGCTTTTCGCCCTCAGGTGGGAAGCCCGCGGCCTCGGTCGCCTCCCACTCCGGTCGGGCCTCATCGCCCCCGGCCCCCTCGGCCCCTGGGGGACGTGGGACCCGACGTCGCGTCCGCCTTTCTCGTCTTCCCGCCCCCTCGAAGTTCCGGTGGTGTTTGGCCAGACGGCTTCACTCGGCCTTAGGACGATGGACAAGTTCCTCGTCCTCCGCCCCTCCTCCTCCAAGCCCCTCCCCACTAACCACGAACGCCTCTTTCGAGCGATCCATGGGACGGGGACGGCGCGTTTTGACCTTCGGCCTCAGAGGGATGGCTCCATTTTGATAAGGTCGCGTTCCTCTGCCGAAACCTCCTCTCTGCTCGCTATCCCCGATGTCCTGGGCTGCGGGATCACGGTGACCCCACCCCCGCCTCAATCAGTGCCAGGGCACGATCTACGCTGCTCGTCTTCTACCCATCCCGGTGGAGGACCTCCAGACTGACCTCGCCTCCCAGGGTGTGGTGAGAATATACCGTTTTCCCGACAGATCGCGATCCCCATCCGTCCCTTCTCCTCGCCTTCTCCTTACTTTTGACTCACTGGTGCCCCCGTTTCGGTATTCTGGGGCTTTGGTGAGAGACGAGCATGCGAATTCTCGGTTCGGCCATACGTGCCAGATCCTACGCGCTGTTTTCAGTGCAATAGGTTTGGCCACGTGAGCAGTTCCTGCCGTCAGCCGGCCCCGTTGTGTGTCCGCTGCGGCGGCCCTCCCCACCCCTTGCCCTGTACTGCTCCGCCTTCCTGCACCAACTGTCATGGACCGCACCCTGCTTCATCCCGCTCTTGCCCGTCCTTCCTCTTTGAGAGGGAGGTTCGGGCCCTCTGTTCATCAGTTTCTCAGCGCTCGGGAGGCGCGGGACCGGTTGCGTGGCCGCGAGGCCCGGCGTGGTACCTCGTACGCCGAGGCTCTCCGTCCCGGCCGCCGCCGGCCCAGACCCCGTCCTCACCGGCGGTTCCCGACGCGCCTCCACCCACCGTGTCCGCTACTCCCTGTCTATCCTCTGCCGCCCAGCGGACTCCCGCCGCGGCTCCCTGTACTACCAGCGCGTCCCCACGTGCTCCCTCCGCGAACGCCAATGCTTCGTCGGCAACCCCCCCTGCCCCTTCTACGCCCTCTCCACCGGCGCTTTCGGCCGCCCCCATTCCGGACCGTGACCCGCCGTCACCCATGCGGGCCGCACGACGGAGGGGAACGGGCCGCAAGCGCCGCGCATAGTGACCCCGAAAGGTTCGAGGCCATAGGCCTCGCATCACCTTCCTCTCCCAGACACAAACGCCCCCTTCGCCCTACCATCCCGGTGTCCTCACCGTCCCCGCTGCGCAACCGTTATGGACGCTCCCCCCTGGGGTCCCCGACGACCCTCGTGGTGGGGGCGGAGATACATCCCTCACCGGTTCGGTCGATGGACCCACTGGAGGGGGAACTCGCCCGCCGGGTGAGGTATCCTTTTCCACTCCCCCTTGTAGTCCAGCCTCCCCTGCACCTCCGGTGAAGGGAGGGGCCTTCTGGATACCCCTCACGTCCCCTTCTCTGCATCGCTCTCCCCCGGGCGTCCGGGTGACTCCTCTTCAGGAGGATTTGCCGGCGTCAGGTTCCACATCGCCCCCCGTCGGGGTGACCCTCGCCTTCGCCCACGTTCGGCGTCCCCCGTTGGGCCCCGGGGCTTTCCAATCCCCTTGTTAATCTCGGGCCGCCCGATCGGCCCACCCACCCCATAACCATCCGTTTCGCAGACTTTCCTACCCCTCCATATACTCGCTCCTGCAGTGGAACATCCGCGGGCTCCTGGTAGGCCTCGAGAGTCTCTCTTTCCTGGCCTCCAGGTGTCCGGCGTGTTTCTGCCTGCAGGAGACGATACTGGGCTCCCGTTCCCTCCCTCGAGTGTCCGGCTACTGCGGGCTCCCTTCCCCGCCTCTCGATGGGGCGGGTAGGGGGGGCTCCGCGGTCTTCGTGCACCGCTCCGTCCCTTTCCGCCCCCTCCCGCTCCGTACTGTCTTGCAAGCTGTGGCCGTGCGCCTTTCTTTGTGGCGCAGCTCACGGTCTGCTCTCTTTACCTCTCCCCTAACGTACGCCCTCCACCCGATTCTCTCCGTGACCTAATTCTGCAGCTTCCCCGCCCTTTCCTGCTTCTCGGGGACTTCAACAGTCGGGACCCGGCCTGGGGGGACGTTTGCTCCACCTTTCTCTCCGGACCCTTCTCTCCCTTATGGACGAGCTAGAGTTCACCTTTCTGAACGATGGCTCCCCAACCTGCCTCCACTCGGCCCATGACAGTTTCACCTGTATTGACTTTCCCTGGTTTCCCTCGATATCGTGACGGAGTTCACCTGGGAGGTCCTGCCGGATTCTTCCGGCAGTGACCATTTCCCTGTGTGTCTTACCCCACCCGTCTCCTCCCCCCCACCTCTGTCCGCCCGAGCGAAATGGGCCTCATACACGAGGTGCACGGCGATCTCGCCGTCATTCCTGCCTTTCCCTCCGTTAGTGAGGCCCTCGCCTTCTCGAAGCAAGATCCTCTCGGCTGCCACCAGTTGCATCCCCCGTACCTCAGGCTCCCCCAGGCCGCGCAGCGTCCCATGGTGGACCCCAGAGTGCTCCCTGCCGTTCAGGAGCGGCGCCGTGCTGGCCGTCGCTTCTACCGGACCCGCCAGCCGGAGCATAAGATGGCGTTTCAGCGCCTGAAGGCAGTGGCCCGTCGGGTCTGAAACTAGCCCGGCGTACCTCCTGGCGGAGTTACGTGTCCGGGATCTCCTCCTCGACCGCCCCCTCGACTGTTTGGCGCAAGGTGCGTAGCTTTGAGGGGACCCGTGTCCCCCCTCGACCCCCGGTGCTTCGGGTCGGGGACGACGAGTTCGTGTCCGATCCGGAGGCCGTCGCGAACGCACTCGCGGCGCGCACTCGCAGCCATCTCCAGTTCCGATTCCCCCCACTCCCGCCGCGACCCACCGGATTTCCACCTCATAGGGATGACCCCTATAATCACCTCTTCCACATGACAGAGCTTCGGGAGGCCCTCCGCCCCGACGCTCCTCCGCCCCGGCCCGATAATATCCCCTATGACTTGTTACGGCACCTCCACCCCTCTGCTCAGCTTTCTACTGGACCTCTATAACCGGATTTGGTTGGAGGGTTCATTCCGGACCGGTGGCGTGAGTCCATCGTCGTCCCCATCCCGAAGCCCGATAAAGACCCCTCACTCCCGTCGAACTATCGCCCCATTTCCCTACATGCTGTGCCTGCAAGGTGATGGAGGCGATGGTCGCCTCGCGGCTGTCCTTACCTGGAGGCGAGTGACCAGTACCCTGCTACCCAGGCTGGTTTCCGGCGCTTCCGGTCTACCACCGACCCCCTCCTTCTCCTTAGCCATGACGTGCAGGAGGCTTTCTCCCGGCGTCAATTTGTACTCGCCGTCTTTTTCACCTCCAGAAGGCCTACGATACTACCCGGCGGAGCGCGGTCTTCACTGCTTACGCTCCCTGGGTTTCGTAGGCTTTCTCCCTTCCTTTATTTATAACTTCTTGTCCGCCCGTTCTTTCCGCGTCCGCATCGGTTCTACCCTCTCTGACCGCTTTCCGTTGGAGGAGGGTGTCCCTCAGGGTAGTGTCCTTAGCGTCTGTGTTTCTCACTTGATGAACACAGTCGCTACGGTCCTGCCTACATCCGTTCGTAGCTCCCTCTATGCCGATGACTGGCTATCTATTGCTCTGGCCGCCTCCCGTCTTTGGCTGAACGTCGGCTCCAGCTAGCCATCAACGCGGTGGTTCGCTGGGCGTCCTCGGTTGGCTATGCTTTCTCACCCTCTAAGTCTTCCAGTATGCTTTTCCGTCCTCGGCGCCTCCGTCTGTCGCATACCTTCGCCCTTACCCTTGCCGGCACTCCTCTTCCCCTCGTCCCATCCGTTAGATTCCTGGGTATGACCCTCGACGGATTTTTCGGTTGGGTTCCACACCTTAGGCGGTTGCGGCAATCATCTCGCCGCACCCTCTCCCTTTTGGTCATCTGTCCCACACGACCTGGGGGGCGGACAGGCGTACTCTGCTGCGCCTGTGCACCTCCCTGGTGCAATCCCGTGTCGACTACGGCTGTGTGGTCTACAGCTCCGCCTCCTCTCCGGCACTCCGTATGCTGGATCCTCTTCTCCACCGTGGCCTTCGCCTGGCGTCGGGTGCCTTCCGCTCGTCCCCTGTCGCTAGTCTTCAGGTGGACTGTGGACACCCCCCCTGCCCCTTCGCCGGGGCCTTCTCATGGCGAAGTGTTACCTTCGCATCTGCCGCCTTCCGATGTCCCTACTCTTCTCCGCGATCTCCCAGGCGCTACCCCGTCCTGACACGTGGCATTTCGCTGCCTCTCTGGCCGAGATTTTCTCGTCCCTGGGGATCCCCCCACCCTCTATTCTGCCGTTCTCCTTCGATCTGTCGCCCTCCTGGCGGACCACCCCTATCTGCCGTTGCCAGGCGCTCCGTGGCCTGCTAAGGAGTCTCCTCCTGCCGTCCTCCGGTCTTCTTTTCTGGCCCATCTTCCGTCCATTCGGACGACGTTCCCGTCTACACACCGACGGCTCGCGCTCCCCTGCAGGTGTCGCGGCCGCCGTCTTCTCTCCGTCGTGTCCCTACCTCCCGGGGTATCCCCCTGCCGGTTCAGGCCTCCATCTTTTCCGCGGAGCTCTTTGCCCTTCTGGAAGCCCTCCGTCTGGTATCGGGTTGTTCGCGGTCCTCCTGTACCATTTTTTCGGACTCGCTGAGCGCCCTTCAGGCGCTCGAGCGCTATGATTCCCCGGACCCCCTCGTACGCCTTTTCAACAGGAGTACCATGTCCTGCACACCGTTCACCGGATCCGGGTCACCTTCTGCTGGGTTCCTGCCCATGTTGGTGTTTCCGGTAATGAGGCGGCGGACCGCATAGCCCGGTCCGCCGCCTCGCATAGCCCGGTCCGCCGCCTCGCTGCCTCCCCTCCCCCGCCCGCTCCCCTTCTCAGACTATGTGCAGGTCTTTCGTTCCTTTTACGACCGCATGTGGCAACAGTCCTGGGACGATGCCACCGGAAATAAACTCTGGTCCATCCGCCCCCGTCTGTCATATTGGGTGTCCTCTTTCCACCGCTCCAGACACAAAGAGGTCGTCCTTGCGCGGCTTCGCATCGGCCATACGCGCCTCACGCACGGCTATCTTATGTCCGGCAGGAGGCTCCTCGTTGCGCCTCCTGCCAGTCGCCCCTCACCGTCTCTCACATCCTTGTGGAATGCCCCACCCTGTCGTCAGTACGTCGTCGCGCCTTCCCGTTCCTTTCTGATTTCCCCCTCCCCGAACGTTTACGCCTTATGCTCGCTGAGAGCCCTCTCTTCTCGCTTGACCGTCTTTTCCTCTTCCTCTCCCAATCTCGCATCCTATCTGAGCTTTAGGTGACTTCTCACCTGTAGTCCGCTGTTCTCCCTTTTCTAGTGCCTTTTCTCCGTCTCCGTTTCTCTTTCTCGTATTCCGCCTCGCCATGATATCCGCTACCATATAGCGGGAAGTGGCGGTAAACGCCCCAATACAAAAAAAAAAAAAAAAATACATATACATACATATATATATATATACAGGGTGTCCACGTTGAAAGGTAACAACTTCGAAACATCATAATTAGTATTATACACGGTGAACCAAAAGTAGGTGGACAGTAGGTTGAATACGGTTTGTGTTATATTATATTATAACTATGGTGTTCATTATAACTATGGTGTTTGTGTTTTATTATATTAAATATTATAACTAAATTTATTTAAATTTTATTTTGTATTATAGTATACAAAAAAATTAAATATGTATTCTCAAAATAAACGTTATCATTTACTGTCCACCTACATTTGGTTCACCCTATATATATGTATGAATGTGTGAATGTTGAAATTTGCACAGATACCACATCATATAATTAAGTTTGTCTCTTGGGTTTCAGATTGAATGTGTGAATGTTGAGCGCATCACGGCGGTAGTGGCCTCCGTCACATCTGCGAGGTTAGACAATGTGTGGAGTGAAATGGATTACGTTGTGACATAGTTCGTGTTACGAATGGTGCGCATGTCGAATGTGTACCCTAATGTACATATCACAGATGAAACTTGAGCATATCGGCTGAGAGTTGTGTGCATATTAATATGTTCACATTATTCAATAAAACTATATGGCGCCTCAAAGTTGTTACCTTTGAATGTGGACACCCTGTATTATGCATATGTACAGGGTGCAGGTAAAGTAACGCAAGGGACGAGACATATCCGATTTGAACTGATTTAAACTTTTCACATTGTTTTTAACTCGTAAAAGCATTTTCAACACCTTATAAACCTTACTATCGAATATACAGTTGTTAAGCACACCGGACAAAAAATTAGTCACCCCTCTCAGAATGTACCTAATAACGTGTGACGGCGCCTCTGGCCTTGATAACCGCACGAATCCGGCGAGGCAGAGACTCTACGACGTTGTGCATGTACTGAACATCGATTTGCTGCCACTCGTTCATCAGCCGGTCCCGAAGTTCCGCCAGAGTCCGTGGGTGTCTATTCCTGCGCTTCACTTTCTGTTTCCAGCCTGAACAACACCTTCGACGCATTCAGGATTAAAGGCTTCATTGGACCTGCGATGTACTCGTCGCCTCCCATCATTGGAGAACAAACAAAAACGGGACTCATCGGACCAAATTACACGTTTCCAATCTGCCGCAGTCCAGTTTTTGTGCCTCTGAGCCCATTTATAACGTGCCAATTTGTGACTTGCTGTTAACAGCGGCCTCTTCCGTGGTACCCTGCTCCAGATGTCCATCGCATGCAGTTCTCGTCGCAATGTCCGTTCGGAAATTGGTCGCTGGAGAACCTCATTGGTTTCTTGGAGCAATTGTTCTCTGGTTTGAAAACGATTTGCAGTTACTAGACGAGAAACATGGCGACGGCCCTATTGTCGAGAATTGTTTTCCGGCCACAGTTACGCCGTCGATTGTCAGTTGATTGCGAACTACACCACTCTTTGTAAACTCGCTGGACAGTACGCGTTGACACACCAACAAATTGGGCTACTTCAGACATTTTGTGTCCGTGGGCTCTGCCAAACACGATGGCTCCTTTTTGCCACTGAGTAACGTCTGCCTCACGACCCATTTTGCAGACTATATCCAACACACTTTGTTCTTCACCACCTCACGAAACAGATCTGATCCTGTGTGCTACGTCACCGCTACTTGTCACTTACCAATGCTACATCAGCGCCCTCTGTGTGACCTTGAACTTCCTACTATCGGTGCTATTAGGGGTGACTAATTTTTTGTCCGGTGTGCTTATAAAGTACATGTAATAAATACTACTTCATGTTAATATAATTAAAATCGGATTTGTGTCTCCACTTGCGTTACTTTATAAACACCCGGTACATACATACTAGGGATGCACCGGATATCCGGCAGATATCACGTATCTGGCCTGTAAGATAATTGAATAAGGTAAAATAATTGAACAGGCCTACTGCAGTCGTAATGGAGAAGTTAGTTTGCAGGTTGTTTAGGAACACTTTGAAGATAGCCTATTCGCTAGGCTGAGGGTATGTACTGAGTTATGTAAGCTACGCGGCAGTTGCTTAACACGAAGACAAAGGTAGGCCAAATGGGTTTGTGACCTACGAGGTTTACGGATCTTGGCTTCGAAGTAGGCGCATCTGAAAGTGGACTGGCCTGCTGGAGAGAGGATGAGTGCTGAGGGCTAGTTGAGATTTGTTGAAAAGGGAGCCAACGGAAAATCCTGCAGCAGTCATAATGCTTCTTGCGGGATGAAACTGTAGAGGGCCTTACTTGGTGATAGACTTCGTATATGCTCGACCGGAGTCTTGAAGGACGGCGCCAGAGAGCGGGTGGCGTGACGAGTGACATTACTGACAAAGGAGCTGAGAGTGAGAGTGATCTGAGAAAAACTCGCAATTTTATAGGCCTTGGTGACGTCCTCTGGCGGGCATTTCGGGAAACACCACAAAATCTGTTTCCTCCGTGGCCTGCTCCATGCCCACATGTTTGAGTTTTATAGCCTTGTTTACAATTTCCAGCCCTAAAACAAACAGGCGAGGAAGAGGAATTTCGTTTGCCTCTATATATGTAATAGTATTGTTGTAATGAACTATAATTTATACAGAAAAGGAAAGCGACACTTCTTGCATTAGTAAAAAAAAAACCTCACAATTATCGCAGTTATTATGGTATACCTAAATATAAGAAATGAGTTAAAGTAGGGTAAAATGGAAACGACTTACAGCTCGTATATGGTAGTGACGTAAGTTGACAGGGTTACTGACTTTATCAAAGCTCAGACAGCACTAGTACTCCATCTTGTAAACATCCGCTCTGGTAATGAACTCCTCTCAAGAGAAACTTGCATATCGAGGGCGGATCATTGGGTTGAGAGATGCAGGTTTCTCGGTTTCGGCTATAGCGAGGGAGATGGGAATCGCTCGAATTACAGTTCGCAGTTGGTTGCAGAGGTGGGAGGCATCGGGAAATCTCCTAGACCAGGGGTGGCCAGACTTTACTGAGATGGGATCTACTTTTTCCAAAGTTCTCTCTAAACGATCCACCAGCCCAGTTATATATATATATATATAAATTATTTCACAAAAGTAACACGTGAAAAATATTTATGATGAATAAAACCACGAAGGAAAAGAAACACAGAAGGGTGCTCAAGCGCTTTCGTCTAATGACATTCTCAGGATGTGTTCCTGAGGATGTCATTAGACGAAAGAGCTTGAGCACCTTTCTGTGTTTCTTTTCCTTCGTGGTTTTATCATCATATATATATATATATAGTTCCAAAAAACCTTAGCCCCCATTTGCAGCTTACATGTTTACTTATATCGAAATAGTTTTTAGTGATTATAAAAATCTATACAATTATTATTTATTGCAGGTATTAAAATTACTCTAGCTGATAAAGTGATAATATAATGGCTTCTCAATTAATTGGTGATTCGGAGAGGCAACGTGTGATAGATCGCATACAAGCAATAACATTTCGGGAAGCTCGTGATGCTGGTGCCACCTTTATAACACGTTCATGGGTTGGCAAAAAGTTGCGAAGAAGTGAGGACTTCGTCAAAAGAAATTGGAATAAAACTTTGGATGAATGTGAAATGGATACAACCAAATCTGGGCGCCCAAATTTGCCCCACTCTCGGGAAACAAACGACATCATTGAAAGCGGTACGCGTAAGCGGAAAAACAGCTGTGCTAAACTTTCTAGAGAGATCGAAGTGTTGAGAGGAAAGATCGTTAGTGGTGAGATCATTCGACTGTACCGTCATAGGCAAGGTTTAAAGCCTTGGCATGAACTTCCAAAGCCAAGAAAAATTCAACTTAACATCGATGACAGAATGTGGTTTGCCCATTATCTTGAAGATTGGGATGTGGATGATTTCATGCATTTAGCTGTCTCCGATGAATTTTTTGTTTACGTAACACATCGGCCTAACTACCAAAATGATCGAGTGTGGGCCACAACACCAGATGAAATCGATGACAATGAACATTATCGCGAATTATTAAAAAGTCCAGACTGTGTTGGTGTGTTTGTTTTGTTCACTGCAAAGAAACTCATGTGGGTGCTGAAGCCAAATGGTCAGAGTTGGGATGGACAGTATTTTCGTGATATTATTCTATCCCAGCATGTCATTCCTTTTCTAAGAAACCCAAACAATGTTATGGATGTCGATCAGGTCACACTTCCGCACGATAAGGCCCCCTGCTTTAAGACATTAGCCACTCAACAGTTGTTGCGGAACCATGAGATCAATTTCTTTGGAAATGAAGAATGGCCAGGAAATTCTCCTGACCTGAACGTCTGTGAACACATTGGATCAGTTATAAAGGACAAGGTTGAATGTCTCTTGTTTCAAGAACCTGCAGCAAATCGACTTTCGAAGGATACAATGACGCAACACATTGAAACTGCTTTAGCAAATTTGCGTAACGATCAAGATCTATTCACATCACTTTTGGCAAGCTGCCCAAAGCGAATTCAGGCTGTCTTGGAAGCCAATGGCGGGAACACCAAGTTTTAATTGCTTATCATTAAATGCAGGATTAAATTCTCTTTTGTAAGGTATGTTTAGTTTTACTGTACCTCTAATGGTTTAGGCCATGGGCGGGGGGCTAAGGTTTATTGGAGCCCCGTATATATAACGGGTGTGCCATAAAAAAGGGGGTACATTTTAAAAAGGCTATAAAATCAAAATTTGTCATTTAATTTTAATAAAACTTCTACATAATAAAACGTATTTATCCATATGCAAACAAGTTTTCAGACTAAAATATCAAATAATTCAAATTCTACCAACATTTAACGAAAGAGTATGATTTTTCTACTTAACATGCAAAAATTATTAAACCTTTTTATTATTTTTTTGTATAAAAATAATTTTTAACGTATAATTTACCTGAAATTATTAAAAAAAAATTGTTCGAAATGCTTTCCTTCCATTTCAATAACTTTTTTTTTATTCTTGGCCGGAATATGGGAGAACTTAGCAGCGCAAGTCTACAGGACTAGGATAATAGATGTCGCTCATTTACGCGAGATCATCATTCAAAAATGGGAAGAGCTTCCACAGTCACAAGTAAATCGAGCCATAGATGAATTCCGGCTAAGAATAAAAAAAGTTATTGAAATGGAAGGAAAGTGAGGTGACGTGTGTGTGTATATATATGTATATAGTCTAAAGTCACTAAAGGGAAAAATCACTAAAAGAAAGCTGAATGGCAACACGAAGGGATAAACAGAGCAACGCGGGCTGTTCGTTTGGTTTTGGCTGGACTAGAGCATGGTTATTCATAGCTGACTAAATCGTTGGTGCTAAGTTTAATTTGGTGATGTTTCTAAGGTGACAAATGGGGTAGAAAGTTGTTAATAAATAATAATAGTTAGGGGGTAATGTCTATAGCTTCTAAATTAGTAAAGTTAGAGAGTTTAGGTAGACTGCTTTGTGGGACGCAGGAACTCTATGGTAGGCCCTAAAGAATATCTAATTCAACGCACCGGTAAGTACTTTTCTTGTTTAGAAACATAGTAACTTAGCGGGGTCACTAACCCCAAGTTATTACATTTGGCGACGAGGATGGGATTTGGTTCATTGGATTTAATTTGGCTTATTGGGTTCAAGTTGGTTGTTTGGAAAATCGGATGTAGCCTAGTCTAGCGGGTCGTCCGATTTGGTTGGTTTGTGTAGGTAAGCTACCGTACTACAGCTTAGGTCCCGCCGGCATAACTCTAATACTAATTCCTACTCAGCCCTAACCCTAAAACTAATTCCTACCGAGTCCTAACTCTAGTACTACTGTAATTCCTGTTCACAGGGCCGGCCTTAGCAATTGCGGGGCCCAATTTGGACCATTTTGGTGGAGCCTCCTGGACTTAAGATTATTTCAAATTAGGTATCAGGAAAATATGCTTATTACGTTGTATTAAAAATAAAACAATATCTATATTTATTAGCTTATATTTTGACATAAAACGTGTTAAAACAAAACTATACTTATAAAGAAATCTTTTTTGCTCCGTTCTGCACTCTTTCAAAATTTTGTTGAAGTTTAAGTTTTTTGTTTCATCACATTCTATGGATAATATTGCAAGGCTGTTGAGTCTATCTTGGAGCATGTTTGACCTTAGATAAGATTTGATTAATTTTAATTTGGAAAAGCTCCTTTCCCCTGACGCCACTGTGACTGGAATTGTCAAAAATATGCGTAGAGCAATAAAAAAAATTTGGAAATCTGTTAGCGCAATTTCCAAATCTGCAGCATGTTTTTGTAATTCAACCTTTGGAATTTGCTGAGATTTACTCAAAAAGCCAAATAAATCATGTTTTTTCAACTGCTTAAACCGTGGCTCCAAAGACTGCAATCCTTATTTTTCAAAGCTGGAGGTGGCAACCCTAGTGCGGGGCCCAATTTAGTCAAATAGGTTCAATTGGCCTAAGGCCGGCCCTGCCTACTCAGCCCTAACTCTAATACAATTTACTATTCAGCCCTAACTGGGCAGTAACTAGATCAAATTTAAACCAACTCTAACCTACTTCACATTATTTGGCCTAAATCGTTTTGTTCGAGCATGTTGGTGATTGGCCATATAAGCCCCTACGAAGACTCTGGGGAGGACTTCGAAGCTTATGCCACTAGGGTGAGGTTGTTTTTCGAGGCAAATTCCATTCCTGATGCTAAGAAAGTACCTACCTTTTTAACTATGATAGGCTCTAAAACGTTTGGCTTAGTTATGGACCTAGTTGCTCTTAAAGCACCGGAAACTTGCACCTATAGTGAATTGGTACAGGCCCTAACCAATCACTACAAACCCCGAGTAGTTCTCATCTATGAACGTTTCAAATTTTATTTGAGGCATCAGACGGTGAATGAAAGCATTGCAGAGTTTGTTGCAGGCATAAAAGCCCGTAGCTGTACTTGTAAATTTGGGAACAAATTAGACGAAATGCTAAGAGATAGGTTTGTAATGGGTCTCAAAGAGGAGTCTACCCAGAGAGCCCTATTAGCTATACAGGACCTAACTTTTAGTCAGGCTGCAGAAATAGCTGCGGCTAGAGAAGCAGCTGCTAAAGATGTTAGAGTTTTTGGCAGTCACAGTAGTAAAGCCCAACACGTAAATAGCTTTAAATCTTCTAGGCCTAGCAAACCTAACGAGCCTACTAGACAAACAAGTACGGTGCGAAAAATGCTCTGTATAAATTGGTCCACAATTAACCCACCCCTTATATCTCCAGTCTAACTATAGAGTAGATCAAGTCTAGCCTAGAGATTCCGGAAATGGTCCAGAGCGGGCAGATAAATTGAGGTCCACAGTAGGATTCCTCACCAAATTAGGTTAGGGCAATCTACCTTCACCTTTGTTAAGCTATGAGTTGATGCTGGGTCTTAGGCCACAATGTAGGCCTAACTTGTCTGACCCAGCTTAATTTAATGTGATTAATTTGCTGGGTTAAAAACACAATTAGTCACTTACTGTTAGTTATTAGAGTGTCTCTTTTCTCCTTCCTGTTTAATTGTCGAGAGCGTACTTGCTGGTGGGGATCTTTTTCGTTGTCTGTTCTCGTTCCTTCTCCAGTTCCGTCCTTTCGCCCTGTCGTTCGTTTTCGTTCTCCTTTGTTCTCTTCTTCGCGGGGCTTTTTCCACCAGCGTTGTCTTGGTTTTTTCCTCGGTTGGTTGAGCGGTAATGTTTATCTATTACCGAGCACGCTCTTCTCACACAGTATATAAATACTAGTGTGGAGAATAACTCTGGTGAGCAACCAATTGGTTTCATCCACCCAGTTATTGACATAAAAGGAATTTAATAATTGTTAGATTAACTACCTACCTACTCAGTGAACCATTTTCGTTACCTCCCAACTACCCACTCATCAGTTTTCCATATACGGCTAAGCCTACTAATTCAAACGCTAAACAGGAGGAAAAGACTTCCAAGCCATGTACTGGGTGTGGAAAACACCAATGGAAGAAGGACTGTCCTTTTAAAGAAGCAGTTTGCCGAAACTATAATAAAATAGGCCACATAGCTAAAGTTTGTTTTTCAAAGAAAACAAGGGGTGAAAATTCTAATTATAACATTTCTAGTGTAAATCCTCAAAAGGGAAATACTTCGAACATTGGAGTGGAGTACCTATTTTATGAGCAGCAGAGTGGTGATAATACAGGTCCATATATTGTAGAGGTAGGCCTAAATGAGATTACAGTTCCTCTAGAACATGGGTCGGGGAACTTTTTTGGGTATTACCCAAAACTCTATTTGAGTAAAATGAAATTACCCCCAGACTTCAAAGTAAACAAAAACAAGCCAATTGCTCTTAAAATTGTTGCATATGGTCTCTCTCATACCGCACGCATTACCCCCAAAAGTTTTAAATGTACCCCATTTGGGGTAATTTACCCCTGTTCGCCGACCACTGCTCTAGAACTAGATACAGGTGCTGCCCGAACTGTCATGTCCAAAACAGTTTTTGACAAAACTTTAAAAAATGCACCTAAACTACATGCATCTAAAACAATACTAAAAAAATATGGGGACATACAAATACCTATTTGTGGAGAAGCATCCATCACAGTTACACTCAACAAGAAAACTTTGTCTCATCCCTTAACTTTTTTAGTGGTGGATGAGCAAGGGCCTACTCTACTAGGCCGTGATTGGATTGATGCTTTGAAAATGCCTATTGACAAAATTTTGCCAAAGGGTCAGGCCATGGGCGCCCGCAGGATTTTTTCCAAGGGGGGGCAAAATTTAATGTATTAATAGGTAGGGACCGGAGCAAGCAAAAAACTTTTGACCCCTTAGGAACCAGCAGGTTAATTCTAAGCAAGTTTAGTGTTGTATTTTCTGTAATGGAAAATGCAAATATATATTGTATATACATACAATGCACGTGATAACAATCATTTATTTTATTTATAACAGAAACATGATAGAATGAAGAAAAAAGCACACTGAAGTAAATGTTGTACCTAATTTGAAAACGGTGTTTCGAGCATCACCTACACTGCTCATTTGAATAGGAATTGTAGTCGTCTGCGGTCACTACCAAAATTATGAACAACCTTTTCCATAAAATCAGTTTTGTTGGAGTTGATTTTCTCCCGGTGAACATATAAAAAGGTAGCAACCTTTTATCATGCACACAAATAAAAATTTTCACCCTTTAGGAGGCAGTTGGATTCTTTTCAGCAAGTTTAGGATATAAATATTTTCTTAGAAAATATTTAATATATTTTCTTGGCATTTCCAGGGGGAGGCAAGCGCCCCCCCTTGCCCCTACCTGCGGGCGCCCATGGGTCAGGCAGATGTGCATACACTCGCATATCCGTCTGACATAGACTCATTGCTAAGGGAGTTTTCTTCTGTTTTTGGGCCTGTAGTAGGCAACCTAAAAGGCCATCAAGTCTGTATAGAGGTAGACCCTAATGTAACTCCGAAATTTTGTAAGGCTCGTTCAATTGCACATGCACTGCTGGAGAAGGTAGATTTAGGAATTGACAGGCTGCTCAAAGATAAAATTATTTTATCGAACCAGTCACACACGCTAAGTGGGCTGCCCCAATAGTTCCTGTACTAAAACCTGACGAGTCCGTGCGGTTATGTGGGGATTACCGTTTAACAGCAAACAGAGCAGTCCTTCTAGATTGCTACCCTATACCCAAGCCTGATGAATTATTTAGCTCTCTTGCTGGGGGTAAATATTTCACAAAACTAGATATGTCCTAAGCCTATGCTTAACTAAGTTTAGATGAAAATTCTAAAGAACTAACTATTATAAATACACACCGAGGCCAGGAGGCCTATATAAGTTCAAAGGACAATGGATCAAGTTCTAGGTCACATTTCGGGGGTACTTTGTTTTCTAGATGATGTCCTCATTTCAGGTTCGTCTAAAAAAGAACACCTAACTAGATTAACCACGGTTCTAAAAAGACTCCGGGATGCCGGACTTAAGCTAAAGAAAGAAAAGTGTTCATGGGTCACTAACGAGGTTTCATATTTAGGGTTCCGCATAGATTCCTCAGGCATTCATCCAACGGTGGATAAACTAGAAGCAATAAAATATGCACCACCCCCACAAAACCACACAGTTACAAGCTTATTTAGGTCTCCTAAACTTTTATAGGAAATTTTTGCCTAATGCATCGACTTTCCTTGAACCCCTAAATAAGTTATTACGATCTGGGGAACAGTGGAGATGGGATAAAAAACCCAAAAGGAAGCATTTGAGGCTTCCAAGGACGTACTACTAAAGTCCACTCTCCTAGTGCATTATGATCCTAAGCTTCCTCTCATAGTTTCAGCAGATAGCAGTTCTTATGGAATTGGGGCAGTGTTATCTCACCACATTGATGGGGTAGATAGGCCTATCTGTTTTGCTTCTAGAACACTAACTGAGACTGAAAGACGATATGCACAACTTGAACGGGAAGCCTTAGCCTTAGTATTTGCAGTAAAAAAATTTCATTTCTATCTATGGAGTCATGAATTCAAACTAATTACTGACCATAAGCCTCTTTTAGGTTTATTTTCACCTAATAAAAATATTCCAGTTATGGCCTCAGGTAGGATTCAACGATGGGCGCTGATTCTACAAGCCTATAAATTTGACTTAGTACATCGGTCAGACAAACTTCTTGGTACGGCTGATGCTCTAAGGAGGTTACCTTTAGAAAATCCAAATGAATGCGTACCTATACCTACAGAATGGGTTCACTTGGTGGAGTTTTTGGATTCCACTCCAGTATCTGCAGTACAAATAGAGCAGTGGACAAAATCAAACCCTATTCTGTCTAGGGTCATCCATTACTGCTCAGTTGGTTGGCTTACTAAGGTTGAGAGTGAATTACAGCCTTTTTATAAACGTCAGTCTGAACTCTCGATCCAAAATGGCTGTCTCTTATGGGGCCACAGAGTGATAATTCCGAATGAAGACAGGTCGAATTTAGTGAAGGAACTTCACGCTGGACACATGGGTGCAACAAAAATGAAAGAGCTGGCGAGAGCTTATTTCTGGTGGCCCAGTTTGGATGGAGAACTCGAATCAGTGGTTTGTTCCTGTCAAAGCTGCCTAGAGAATAGAGATCTCCCAAGGAAAAGTCCACTTCATTCGTAGGAATGGCCCACTATACCTTGGCATAGGATCCATGTTGACTATGCAGGTCCTATAAATAATACCTATTTCCTACTCATGGTGGACGCCTACTCTAAGTGGGTGGTAAATAAGACCACTTTTTGTTATTACGTTTATTGACCAATATCCATAACGCTAAACAATGATGGAACTCTGAAACATACAAACAAAATATAAACACATGAAAAATAAAGGTATCAACATGAAGACACCAATCAATAATAATGTGTGCGTATGCCAGCTAAGAATGAGTGGCGCAGAGCAGCTGCTGACGGTAGGTCGTCATCAGCAACAACGTCTTGGCTACTAGCGGAGATGTCGTCTGCCAGGAGCATCTTCTCAGGTTGGCGGTCGCCGGTGGGGTGGCGGGACGTAGCGTCAGCAGCGCGATGCCTCGCACCAGGTACATGGATCATGCGAAATCTGTAGCGGAGAGTCTTCTCCTTCAGATTTCTCAGTCGAGCATTCGGTAAGTCTTCCAGCGACCTGTCACCAAACACCTTCAGCAGCGGTTTGTGGTCAACAGCGATGATGAGGTCATCGCAGCCGAGGACGAAGTACCTGGCCTTGTCCAGTGCGTCAGCGACTGCCAGAGCCTCCCCCTCGATCGGCGCGTAGCGTGACTCGGCGGGGTGGGTGAAGCGACTGCCAACGAGAGTGACCATCCAACCAGTGCGGCAGCAAAAGGGTTCAGCACCAGGACATTCACAGTGCTTCTGGGATAGCCAGAATCCGATCCCTGACTTCGACCAATCGGTCGCAAGACAGGTCGGCTTTGTTTTGTCAAATATACTTACACCCTCCTCGATTTCACTGATGATCACCACCTTCGACTCTTCAAACAGATTGCTGAGTTGATCATCCCATCGGAAGGGCGTGCCGGGGTTCAAGAGTTGGCGAAAAGGTATCATTCTCTTTGCCATAGCGAAAGCATACGCCACCTGGTTAATTAGCCCAACCATGAGCGAATGTCGGTTATGTTCTTTGGTGTAGGAAAGTCACGGATGGCTTACAGATACTTCTCGCAGGGTTGTACTCTGTCGATTGTGATTTCGAAGCCAGCAAACTCCAGTGTCTTGTCCAAATACAAACTTCTCAGGGTTCAGCGTGATGCCGTGTCTGCCGCAGATGTCAAGCCAGTTGACTGCGTGGAAGAAACTGTCTCAGGTCGTCCGACCAGAGCAGCGTATCGTCGATACACTTGGTTTTGTTTGGAACGTCGGATACTATTTCGTCGTAACATCTCGAATAGCCATCACCAGAGGCGATATAGCCCTTGGGCGCCGTGCGGTACCGGTACCTGCCCCACGGAGTGATGAAGGTAGTCAGGTGACGGTCTTCCTCGCGGAGGGGCACGCCGTGGTATCCGTTTCAGGCATCGAACACGTTCTTCTTGCCATGGGGCACCGACCGTGCCTGGTGGAACGGTGACTGAGTATGGCGTGTCTCGCGGGTGGCATGTACTGTATGTTCAGGGGCTGGAAGTCGACCGTGTGGCGTGGCCTCCCGTTCTTCTTGGCGCACACCACCATCCGGTGACACCATGTCACCGGTTCGCCGACCGGCACTGGCTCGATTACGCCCAATTTCACGTCTTGGTCGAGTCCACGCTAGTAGTATAGCCGAAAAAGGGGAGAGTGCAAGAATGTTGCAAGTGATTACGTAATGTTGCAAAGGGGGGTGGGGTGTTGCAAAAAATAAAAAAAAATACCCCAAAGGGCCCTTTGTTGCCGGTTGCAAGGGGCATGCAACTTGGAGGCGGAGTTCTCCCCCAAGCTATTCCCCCCAAAGGGCCAGAAAGGAGAGAAAGGAGGAGAGGTGTTCACCTGGCAGGAACCAAGTGCATATTAAGACTTCAGCCGAGTAGGCGTTGTTTTATAGGCTCCTAATCAGCCAGTTGGCTTAGAAGGCGTAAATGGCTTGAGTTGCCAGATACCACTTTTTAGCGATACCATTGTATACATTATTATATTTCTTAAAAGTTGGTTTAGAATACCGGTAGTAGGTTTAGAAGGCGTAACATGATATAATTAAGTAAAACAACATTGCATCATTCTGTTTATTACAAATATATAGAAAATAAATATACATTTCAATTGAGGAATATGCATTTGGGTGGAGCGAAAAATACTTTTTTTCTAGTATGAAGTTCTAATAGTGATTAAAAGTTGCATTTAGTGGACGAAATATGCCTGCCAAAATATGAGTTCATTTGTTTCAAATTTTCAGCTGCCACCAGGGGGCTAAAGTTAACACAATTTTGTGTAAAAAGGAAAAAAATGCTTCTATTTTAGGTTTGTCAAACTATTATAAAATTTTATCTTAGAATTATCTAATAGTTTGATTAAGATTCTTAAATGATAGAAATTCGTTTTGTAAAAATGCCTTTTCATATGCTTAATATCTTCAGCTGCCACAAGAGAGCTGAAGTTAACACAATTTAGAGTAACTGAGTCATGTTGAGACTACACTGAATGTTGTGGGGGAGGGTTTTTGTGAAGGAATTTCTTTCTGTGAGTCATTAGAACAGTGTGTTAACACTTGTCTTCTTAGGTAGTAGGCCTAGTCGCTCAGTTGATCGGAGAGTTTTTTAATATGATCGGAATATTATAAAACTTTATTTTAAAGTGATTTATATAGAGATAATATTGATTTTATTATAAATGCTTGTTATAATGTATTATATAATTTTAGTTTATTTATATAATATATTATATATTTATATAATATATTATATATACTTATAAAATATATTATATATATTAATTATATAATGTTTTGATGCTACAGGATATTTTGTGATTGTGAATTTTTCTTAAAAATATTATGGCATCAAATAATAAATATAAACATTTCACTAGAGAACGTATGAAGTGTGCCATATTTGAAGTACCTTGTGAGATGAGTGATATGCAACTACCAACTTATAACTGCATTATGAAAGATTACCTGTTCACAAAACATTTAGTGAAGGAGCAGATGAATAACAAGGAGCCGTCATTTTCTGAAATAGCAGAGGCAGTTTCCAAAAAGGTAGAAAATATTTGGAAGAAGGCCTCTTTGCCAATAGTTTCACATACACGCGTTTTACAGATGATGCGAGTGTACCATGATAAATACAGGTCCTTATTAAAGCCATACAAGTCACGCAAGGATCAGCCTAAGTACAAAAATCAGTTTGAAGAATTTGAAAACTTCAAAATGCACTTTGTTTGACATCTGCACCTGCAAATGTAAGGAGTTTAGGAGATGCTCATGTGAAAAGAGTAAGAAGTCCCTCCAAAAGAGCAGGATTTTTTAAATGACCAACGAACACGCAGAATAATGGTGATAGGAAGAATTGACATAGCACACACAAGACGATTACAAGCAAGAGAACATCGAAAGGAAATGGAAAAAGCACGTCTGGAATCATCACAAACAACTAGTGCTGCTATAACCAATACGTCCAACTTACAAATCGAAACAGAGACAAGTGAACTTCAACAACTAGAAGAGATATCTGAAGATAATGAGGAAGATACAACCTCGACTCAATATGTAATATCAGAACAACAGATGCGTGAGCCACTGCCTTCATTAGCAATTACTTGTGATAGATTTAAAATGTCGGACAGAGCTGGGGCTGCTATTGCTTCTGCAGTATTGGCAGATCTTAAAATTGTTACTCACGAAGACAAAGGGAATATTATAGACAGAAGTAAGCTAAGATGTGAAAGACAAAAACAGAGAAAGGAACTACAACAGATAGGAGAGCCAAAAACCATGCGGGGATTATACTTTGATGGCAGAAAGGATAAAACAATGATTCAAGTCCAGGAGAGTGATGGCTCTAACCACCAAAGAACCAAACGCGAAGAGCATATCAGCATAATATCTGAACCACACTCTCTGTACTTTGCACATGTGACACCTTCCAGTGGCAAAGCTAAATACATTTGCACAGCGCTAGTGAATTGCTTGAAAGAAAGGAATGTTGATATAGGGAACATCGTTGCAGTTGGCTGTGATTCGACAGTGGTTAACACTGGTAGTATTGGAGGCACAATAAGATTACTGGAAGAAGCCTTTAATAAGCCATTGCAGTGGCTGATATGCCTTTTACACCTTAATGAACTTCCATTGCGCCATCTGTTTCATCACTTGGATGGTACCACTACTGGACCAAGACCATTTTCAGGAGAAATTCGCCGAGCACGTTCAGACTGTGAAAAGCTTCCCATAGTTAACTTCAAACCCATTGAAATTCAAGAGGACATGTGTGAAGTTGATGTAGATGACATAAGTACTGACCAGAAATACCTTCTTGAAATTCACAAGGCTATATCAAGTGGAACATTCTCAGAGTCTTAGTCATAAGAGTCCAGACAATATATCACATTCAAGGTGGCTCACCACAGCAAACAGGACTCTGCGGTTATATGCAAGCACAGAGAATCCTTCAGGCAATTTACAAGAATTAGCTACTTTCATTGTTAGGGTATAAGCACCAATGTGGTTTCAGATAAAGGGTAAACCATTATGCCAATATGGTGCTAAACATATGTGGCATATGATTGCAAGAAGCCGGTATCTCCGTGAAGAGCTTAGGAGAGTACATGACTCAGTCATTCAGCGAAATGCATATTACGCAAATCAAGAAAACATTCTCATTGCAATGATAGCTGATGAAAGGGAGCATGTGCGTCAGTTGGGATTTAGGCGTATCATAAAAGCAAGGGCATGCATTCAAGAAACAGATGTTATCAGGTATTTTAAGGTGCCAGAAATAAATTTTTATGCCAAAGACTATACAGATCTCATTATGTGGCAAGATTTTCAGATAGCAGAACCACCGATAACCAAAGGAGTTTCTCTTGATGATATTGAATCATGCATCAAACATGGTACTACTCTTCATTCAGAATTATTTCAGTTTCCATGTCATACACAAGCCGTAGAGAGATGCGTCAAGCTCGTTACAGACGCTGCTGGATCAGTCTGCGGACCTACAAACAGAGACGGTTGGATTCGTGCTACATTAGAATCAAGGAAAAAACAGCCAAAATTTGACAAAAGCAAATTACTAAATAGTCTTCAGCAAGAACCCTTTCTAGAGGGAGGTTGGTTGGGGAAAGGGTGGTAACTCTGCTAAGGCACGAAATAACGTTTCTTAACTGTCTCAAGCCAGTATAAAGGAGGAGACACATCCTAATTTATTAATGTTCCCTTTTTCAAGTAAATACAGAATCATACTTAATTGTCATTTTTAAGTTAAATTCAGCCCTCTTGTGGCAGCTGAAGATATTAAGCATATGAAAAGGCATTTTTACAAAACGAATTCTTATCATTTAAGAATCTTAATCAAACTATTAGATAATTCTAAGATAAAATTTTATAATAGTTTGATAAACCTAAAATAGGACCATTTTTTTCCTTTTTACCCAAAATTGTGTTAACTTTAGCCCCCTGGTGGCAGCTGAAAATATTAAACAAATGAACTCATATTTTGGCAGGTATATATCGTCCACTAAACAACTTTTAATCACTATTAGAACTTCATACTAGAAAAAAAGTATTTTTCGCTCCACCCTAAAGCATATAATCACAAAAGTACAGGAAATATATACACACAATTATGGATATATATAAAATAAATATACATTTCAAATAGAAATAAATATACATTTCAATAATAATAGAAATATGCATATAATCATAACGGTACAGGGGAAATATCACGCAAAATATATAAATACATTTCAATAATAATAGAAAATATGCATATAATCATAACAGTACAGGGGAAATATCACGCAAAATATATAAATACAATTCAATAATAATAGAAATATGCATATAATCATAACAGTACAGGAGAAATATCAAGCAAAATATATAAATACATTTCACTTTTTTTTCAAAATACTAAACTCGGTCTTAATCGAGTTTACAATTACATCATTATTGCTCTGCATTACGCAGTATATGCGGCTTAATAATATTTCACCGCTTAAAGTATAGGGAAACCTGTATTTGATATGAATGGCTTTCATATCGTTCAGTACTATTTTTGTCCCCACTTTACAACCGGTTGGTAAGTCATCTTTAAATACGTCTAGAATACAATCAAAAGCACGCACAAAGAGTTCATCGTTAGCTACATTATTAAACACAAGTTTATAAGCACGCTTTTCCAATCGAGGGTTTATTTCTACCGACTCGAGCTTTTCAATCGTGAACTCACTCAACATAGCGGCAATTGAAATAATCTTCTAAATCGTTACGACAACTGCGCGTTATATAAAGAAATAGTTCTTCAGGGTGAACGGTGTAGGTGAGCTCAGCCTTGTACCGATCAATTGTTTTCTACCAAAGTTCATGGTATTTCAAAGAGTCTAAACTTTTTAAATAAACATCCAGCACTAGACCATTCTCACCAGCCCTACACTCGGTAAACCCATCGAGCAGAGCGGTGTAGGCGTATTCAAGTACTGTATCAAAATAAAGCATGTCCGTAACACGCGCGTCTAATATAGGTTTCAGCTTGCGGAATCCGACGATTTCAAACATTCTGTCGAGGATGAAACGGTTTCGCGTAGGAACAAGAGCGTTATCAGAAGCATTCTTCCACATCAGCCGTATATCAATGCACGGCCGATTGTTATTTATACACAACGTACATACAACGGCGTATGAGGGTGCGTCACTAATCTGCTCTCTTCTTGTACCTACGTTAGCAGGTATTTTATAACGATCTTCACCACTTCTCAACTATCACGAAGATTCTATTCATCTCCTCGACACTTAAATAAACCCGTTTGTTTGTCTGTCTACATTCCGTTTCTAGTACATAGCTAATGGTACCGGAATTACGCCTGAACACGCGCAACGATTTCGTCACGGACACATCGTACGAGGCGTTGAGAATGCTGCTCAAAGGAAGTTCCATCGTATTCGAGGAGCGCACGTCCACTCGGTTCAAGCTCTGAGATAACTATGAGCCGTGTGAGGCACGCAGGTAGGCAGGAACGGTTCGACGGGCGGCTGACTCGATGATACGTGAATGGGCTTGTTCGTATGATCCGCGAGTCGTACCGAATTGTTGTACATATTTCGGTACAAGAATTAATTTCATCACTACCAGCCTACGCACCAGACATTTTACCTCAGGATAAGAACTAGGAACATTTTATGCTTTACTAAACATCTTCACACTCCGGCGCACTATTTGAGAGGAATATGCTCATATTTTTCCTTTCTGCCCATCAAACGATACTCGTCTCTAAAGTCTGTTAAAAATTCACGCAGGGCACTAGCCACAACCTCACTACGAACCTCATCATGATATACATTAATATAGTGATAAAAATACTTAAGATTGTCCATGATCACGAGATTCACATTTTCAGTCGTAGGGTGAGTAATCGACATGGTGTAGCATGACGTAATACCGCTTGTCACACCACCCATACGCAAGACTCATTATCCATACCTGCTGCTTCTCTTCTGCACACGTTTTCTTTTACTTCACGGTGTATGTGAGACTTTATAAAGTTTAGCTCTGCAGTATACTTCAGCACATCGTCTGTGCAACGAAAGCCTTCAACGATCTCACCAGAACATCCGTAGAGTATTTGTACATCTTGGAACTTCGCACAATCCAATGTGTTTTTAAAAGAGGTATAGGAGGGAGGAATAGGAAGTTTTTCGGTATCCACCACATCCTGACACTTTGCTGAATACCATTTCATAAACGTTGTACAAGCAATATTAAAGGTAGCCATTTGAATACACGTCTGATCTGAATACACGTCTGATCTGAATACACGTCTGATCTGAATACACGTCTGATCTGAATACACGTCTGATCTGAATACACGTCTGATCTGAATACACGTCTGATCTGAATACACGTCTGATCTGAATACACGTCTGATCTGAATACACGTCTGATCTGAATACACGTCTGATCTGAATACACGTCTGATCTGAATACACGTCTGATCTGAATACACGTCTGATCTGAATACACGTCTGATCTGAATACACGTCTGATCTGAATACACGTCTGATCTGAATACACGTCTGATCTGAATACACGTCTGATCTGAATACACGTCTGATCTGAATACACGTCTGATCTGAATACACGTCTGATCTGAATACACGTCTGATCTGAATACACGTCTGATCTGAATACACGTCTGATCTGAATACACGTCTGATCTCTCGGGCTTACTGCAGTCGACTGACCACGCAGGGACTCCCAGATAGTAGCATGACTCACGGTCTTACAGTGGGCGGAGCTTAGAACTTTCACCTGCGCACACACACACACACACACACACACACACACACACACACACACACAAAGGAGAAAGTGAAACGCTAATTGAAACATGATTTATTTAATAAACGAGATATTCAAGTTATATATATTTACAAATACGATTTAATAAACGAGATATTCAAGTTATATATATATTTACAAATACGTGTAATAAATCAATAGATACTTTACAAATACGATTTAATAAACGAGATATTCAAGTTATATATATATTTACAAATACGTGTAATAAATCAATAGATACGATTATATACAAGACAAATACGTGTGAGTTAACAATAGAAGCATCAACGTTATGGTATCCAAAGGGTACGGTATCATAGGTACCAGGTAACTGGTAACGTTTCCTATAGGTGTTACGGCACACCTTCGTACCCCTAAGTTCCTTCACGCCCCCCAGCTTCTGCGCCCGAAAATTGTGGGTGCCTACAATTAGTTGGGGAGGTGTTCGCCCTCATCATCGTCCAAACATACTAGATCCTTCAACGATTCAAAGTTAACAACCCGCCGATTCGCATGGTTGAGCGTAATACCCTTTGCCTTCACGATATATTTCATTCCTCCCCCACCCTGACCCGTACCCCATAAGTTTAGGTCCTGTTGAGACAAAAGAGTCGGCGTATGCGTTGTCCCCATACTCATCCTTGATCTCATCAGTGAGCTCGCCGAGGAACTCCCCAATAGCGGGCATGTATTCACCCTCCCTCTCTGTGAATATCACGCTATCTGTATCGGCATACAATACTCTCCGCCCAAGAGAATGCAATAGACCCCAAAGTTTTATACGGGCGTAGGCTGTTGTGAAGCTGGCCACAGGTATGTTTGTAACCCTTGAGGTATCTGTGGCCAATTCAGTGTTGTTGTACTTTATTATGTAAGTATTACCTACATTCACGATCTCCATGACCTCTTTATCGGGAGCATTGGCATAATCCCAGACATCGCTATAACTTTGTGCCAAATGAATGTTCCCTTTGCCGGTATTCTGCGCAAATTTTCCCCATAGACTGTTTAGACACAACTTTGCACTAAAGCGCTTGCCAGGATTCTTTACAATTTGGACACGATCAAGTTGTATACCTTCGCGGTCGCGGTAACGTTGAATATAGGCAGACTTTTCATCTTCGGTATCAACTCCTCGCGGATACCCTGATGCCTCAACCTTATCCTTCAAAAAGGCGTTTATATATGGTGTGAAAAGGTTGGGTAGCTTCTGAAACCTCCACACCTCATGTATCTTCAGTATTCTATAACCATGGCGTACGGCTAGGGCCAGCTCAGGACTTGTATATACGCCTCTGATCTTACGCTGGTGGGGTATATGGTTACATCGCCGTTATCCTCTTCCGCGCACTTCACGCACAGGGAAACATGAGCTTGTCGTCGATAACGACAGGTAAGATGGCATCCATAAATTGCGTGGGGGGAGTACGTCTACGAAAGAGAGCCCAAAGTAACGATCATTCAAATTTTTGAAAATTCATTGATGGAGGGCAGGTTAGGTCCCACCAGTTTCTCAGGAGCGCCCACGGGGTACGGATTGCTCTTCATCACGTATGGGTATAAAGAACAGAAATCGTAGTAATGGAGCTTCACGCCCTCCGTAGGTGGAAAGTATAGTCTGAAGGATTTGTACGTCCTCCAAACAAGCTATCACCACATTTGAGAGGATCCAGCACCATTGAACGCTTGATCGTGTTTATTTCCTCACGGTACACCTCGTCTGTCTCCATCCGTGCATCATATTCATGCTCCCACAAGACTTTGTGAGTGAACTGTGATCCTATAAGTTGATCGCGGGTGCGGGTCCGATGCAAGACAGTCGGCAGGAGACCTACCGTGGATATCTCCGGCGATTCCGCACTCAGGACGGGGGCATCCATGCCACCAGCAACCGTTAAAGGAGTACACAGTCTTCACACCAGTGACACGGTTTTCACTTAACCCATCAACCCAAAAAACACGTCCATTAATCTTAATGGGTACTTCACCCGTGTTGCGGGCGTGCTTTATGTATACACCTGTCTGTTGCTGTAGGTGTATGAGCCAGTAAATAGCCTTGTGTCCGTAACTGCGGGGTTGTTTCGGTGAATAATGGCTAAGGTGTCTTTAGGCATGAAGTTATTCTTGAACACCGTAAAACATAATGATGCGATGGTGGTTGCGACTTGCAGTGGATCGCATTTGAAACGGGCTATGTACATCCTTCTAAAGGCCTGGAAACATACTCTAAGCACGCGCACATCATTCACGCAATAACGCTCACATTCATCAGCTATATTATAAGGGTTACTTTCATTAAAACTGTGTAGTATCGATCAAAGTCTTCACGTTCATCCATACAGTCAAAATAATGTTTGGGGGTGGTGGGCCTACGTAGTTTAAAGTCTCGCTGGTGAGGAAAGTGTAAGGGAAGTATCCTTTGGAAACTTCAGCTGCTACTCCCATCACCTTGGGTAGCTTTGCTAATTTACAAGGTGTGAATAATAAAGTATCTTTAAATTGTACATTGCCTCTTATCTGCATCTGTATTAATTTGTTGCCTCTTTTCAATGGATCACCTGTAAATATCTCAGAGGATTCGTGTTCAAGCAACTCCTTATAAAGGAACTGCGTGTCAAACTTTGCCCCGTTATGGGCGAGAATATACACAGTCATTTTTTTGAACTTGTCGGCTAACTTGACAATATAGGACACAAATAGTTTCACAGGACTATCGCGGACATTCGTTTTAAAAACGTTTGTCCGTTTACCGCATTTGGGGCACTCGTCACATTCGATACCCATACACTCATCACAGATGGTCTGGCTCACAAGTAAATGTGGAATTACCTCTTTGGTTTCAGCGTTCGTATATGTTTCTATATCGTAGTATACAGTTATACAAGGGTTATTTTTAGGCTTAGCATCTTTCATATAACATACATGCTTTACTCCATCCGCCTTATATTCCTCCTGGCATGTAGGACAGTGAATTCGTCACACTTGTGCTTAAATTTCCCCCAATTATCCATTGTGTGAAACATACCACATTCACAGATTCTCATTTTCCTGCACGTGCCAATTGATTTATGGAAATCAAAACAGCTATTATTGAAAATGTGCGTCTACACACATCACAGTCTCTCTTCTCAGCTTCAACTACACGGCTTTCACATTTGGTGCTTTTACACTGCTCACATACCATGTGACATTCTTTACAATGTCTCACTATATCATCCGCAAACTCGAGGCACCCCTTACACAAATCATGATGTCTCCCATATTTTCGACTTTTGTCATAACTCGCGTA
Organism: Bathynomus jamesi; assembly: GCA_023014485.1. Classification (NCBI taxonomy): domain Eukaryota; kingdom Metazoa; phylum Arthropoda; class Malacostraca; order Isopoda; family Cirolanidae; genus Bathynomus; species Bathynomus jamesi. The sequence goes on from JAJOZX010002070.1 coordinate 671,322, forward strand.
AAGCCACCTTATATTACGGATGGGGAGATACGTTGTCCCTGACAATCCTAAAATAAGTAGGGGTCTTGTACGATCTCTCACACAGCTTTTAAAAACATACACAGTCCTACGACGATCATCCAACCCAAATACAACTATGCGGACATTCATTTCCTGTTCTACCCTTCTCAGCTCTTCAGGACCCATATTACAGTCAAATTCAAGTTCACAGTCTACAGCTAGTTTACGGGCACGCTCCACGACCGTAGGCACCAAATTTTTTGAGTCCGTGTATTTTGTACAGTAAACATACGTGCTAAGAGTACTGCTATAAAGCCGCAACCACGATCGACGTTTATATGCTTTCGGTAAATAGTCGGAGAATTGAAGTTAAGAGTATACGGTATGGCACTATGACCCGCAACACGGAATACACGTCAATATTTACCGTGAAGTTGTCCATATTGAAGGCTATACTACTTTGGGCGGCTTGCATTATACGTCCTAATATATATTCTACATCTTCAGCCGCCAAACGTCTAAATGGCACTATCACCCAATAATCGTCTACATCACCGTCATCTGACCCGAATCCAAAGGACAGACTCGTCCTGACTTCACGCTCGTCGCGATTCTGAAGAGCAAACTCTACAATACGCTGTACAACCCGGCGTAGCCCGCGCTCAATTCCATTGCTATACATGGCTCTAGGGTCGACCCTGACTCTATACCGATTTCTAGTCAAGGCTGGGGTGGGGGCTGCGGAGCGCACCAATTCACGTTATATCATCCTCAACAGAACGGGGGGCGGCGGATGAATTAGGGGATATATTAGCGGAAGGTGCTGCTGGGGGGCCTGTTGCGTAAGAGGTTGAGGGTTGGGGATCTATTACGTGCAACAGGCGCGTATTTCGGTCGCTTTATACCTGACGTGGGGTTCTCATACCTCCGCTTTGGACGTGCTACCGGTATCGCTGGTGAGGGTTCGTTGGCAGGGGAGGAGATCACAACTACACTGTCGTCGAGGTCATCCGTAATGTCAATGATGGGTGCTCTACCTCATCGTCATTCACGGTTCTGTGGGAGAAGAAAGCAAAATATAAGGAACAGCACTCAAAATTTGTAATATTTTGTAAATGACCCACTTAGGAGTGTGACGTGTTAGAAATGGACTCTGTAGAAAAATTCAGATTCACGAGCCCATCCACATGTATTATATCTGGACCTACAGGATGTGGTAAAACTGTGTTTATGCTTAAAATCATTAAAGAAAAGGGAGAGATGTTCTCGAAATTTGTGCATAAAGTTATATGGTGCTATTCGACGTATCAATCAGTGTTCAACGAGTACCAAGATGATATTTTGTTCCACAAAGGCGTATATGACGTTAATTCGTTAAAGGGAAATGAACATACAATCATTGTAATTGACGATCTCATGTTGGAGATGGATAAAACGTTTGCCGAGACATTTACAGTATTCTCCCACCATCTTAACATAAGCGTGTTCTTCATCAATCAGAATCTATTTTTCAAAAATAGATACATGCGCGATGTGTCGTTAAATACGCAATATCTAGTCTTATTCGCGCAACGTAGAGATGTATCACAAATTGGGGTATTAGCCAATCAAATGTTCCCGAATCAGCGTAAGGAGTTTTTGGAAGTTTATAAAGAAGCTACAAGCACGCGTTACGGATATTTGCTTTGCGACCTTCATCCGCGAAACACGTTTAGAGTGCTTCTGCGAACGAATATATTTCCAAACGAGCCTGAAACGGTGTATATTCCAGAATGACAAAGAGACTAAAGAAATACCGTGAATTAATAAAAATCTATCATCGACTGCCCCGGGCAATGCAGCAGATGTTTATTAAAAATATCGACGCCGACTTTTTAAAATGCATCTGTGAAATCTGTCTTAACGTTATAAATTGCAATGTATCAATGAAAACCCTCAGAAGGCTCGCCTACGCCGCTACAAGAACATAATACGTGCACTCGCTCGTAAAAGTCAAACTGTAGCGAAGAAAAAACGAATTATTGTACAAACAGGAGGGTCATTTCTCCCCATCTTATTTTCAGTTTTGGGTCCTTTACTGACTAGATTAATATAATGAAGAAAGTGGTAGTGATTCCCCACGAGGTGTACGCTTCACTGCAAAGGAATCCAGACACGGATCTAGATCCCCGTAAAAGCAGACTTAAAAGAATGGAAAGCGAATTGCTAGCCCTATTAAACAGTGAAAAAACACCTGATGAGAAAAGAATCTTATACCAAGAAGCTCTGCAGAAATTTCTTCACGAGTACGAAAATTATAAGAGCCCTACAGAGATTCCTGTGGTTATTAGGCACAGCACGGGGGACGATGGACATGGCGACATAGGATCTGTGCCCGACGATACAGCTGACCAACCAAAAAGATTAGCCACACAACATATCGAACATGTATTAAAAAGCACCCTCCCACATACATTGAGGAGTAAAGGCTTAAGTCTTTATAATCTATTGAATGAGGATCCCGCCATACAATGGACCGATACAGGCGAGATCATTGTGGAAGGATCAAAGGTACAGGGATCGAATATCGTAGACATTGTCCATGATCTGGTGAGAAAGTGGGATAGGCCATCACCATCAGGCTGGAAGCATATTAAAGCAAGACTACAACAAATAAATGTCCCTAAAACGTTGATAGGAAATCTGAACAGGTTAAAAGACTTGGAACATGCAACGCATGTGACAATTGAAGACGCCGTCACCCCCGGCGGTAACACCTTTGAAGAGGAGCAAGAAGAGGTTAAACCAACCCTACCCACGTGCCTCTAAAATACGCAAATGGCTAACGTATTAACTAAACGCTATTATGACGTTTCTAACCCATCCTCTTACGGCGGCGTAGATAGACTGTACAGAAGTGTTTACGGAGTAGGAAAAAAAGATGTTGAAAGATTTTTGAGGGAGCAGGACGCTTATACGCTTCATAAGCCTGTGAGAAAAAGGTTTAAAACAGCCAAGACAACGGCTTCCTCGATTGATTCTATTTGGCAAGCAGATTTAACAGACATGCAAAGATATTCTGTGTATAACGATGGTTACCGCTACATTCTATTCATAATACGTATTCTCTAGATATCTGTGGCTAGTTCCTCTGAAAAATAAATCACCTGAAACAGTTGCTAAAGCCACCAAAACGCTAATGTTAAAAGAAAACAGGGTTCCTGGCTATTTTTGTACGGATATGGGGAAGGAATTTATAGGCCGTGCTTTTCAGAACATGTTGACAGAGTTTAATATCAGCTATTACACAACCAATTCTATACATAAGGCTTCTTTAGCTGAAAGAGTTCAGCGCACCATAAAGGAACGCATGCACCGTTATTTTACACATAAAAACATACAGATTTCTAGACATTCTGGAATCATTGGCGTCATCCTACAACCGCTCACACCATCGCACGATTGGGACAACACCTAACGAAGTTTTAGAAAGAGGTACGCTCCCGAGGAGAGATGGATCACCACCACCACCACCACACACTGCGCGCTTCAAAATCAATGATTATGTAAGGCTGTCGCGTTCGGGGAACAAATTCGCAAAGGGTTTTGAGCAAGGATGGACACGCGAGATTTTTAAAGTTAGGGCTATGAGACCTAAAGGTGAGATAATGATGTATTACATTGAAGATTTGAATGGAAGAAATCTCAGGAGGCTTTTACCGCGAGGAATTGCAGAAAGTTGCGTTTAATTTAGGAAAAAATGTGTTTAAAATTGAGAAAATTTTAGGAAGCAAAGGTTCAGGAAAGAGAAAAATGTACCTGGTGAAATGGTTAGGGTACCCAGAAAGCTTCAACACCTATATAAAAGCTGATGCAATAATGAAGCTTAAATAGTATGCAACATGGCTCCTAACCATTTCTACGTCACACTCCCGTCCTCCTCGTCCCTGTCTGTACACCCTAACAACACACTAGCCAACTTTGTAACAGAACTCCACAAGCACATTGAATTGGGTCGTGATTCGTATGAGGTGGGGATATGCGAAATTCAGCTGGACACCATCTTTTTAAATATTGAACATAAAGAAACCGTTTTTACGATTCTTAGAGACATTGACGAGTGTGAAAAAGCTGGGGTAGCTATGGATGAAACTATGCGTATCGCTCGGACTAAGATTGCACGGTATTACAGTACAGAAGTAAGACTAGGACCGGGTCAATATGGTTCGGCCGAGGATGTTGTGAGAGGCTTAAACGTAAGTTTAAGAAACTCAAACCTTACGAATGATTTAGTATACGAAATCGTAAACAACCCTGCACATACACTAATCCTAAAATCAAAGACTAACAGACGTATTAAAGACCATAGAAAGTTCCAAATTCTAGCCAATGGCCGATATAGCGCAGCCTTCCAAAGAGAGACATTTCACGAGACACAGCATGACTTGTCCAGATTAATGTATCAATTGAAGATGGAGAAATTGGCTGAAAGGTCCCCAGACATGTGCTATATTTACAGTAATATAGTGGAGCACCAGTTTGTTGGGGATACCCAGGCACGCCTGCTGCGCATTGCTCACATCCCCAACCATAGAGGAAGGAGTTTGAGTATTACATATGACAGACCCCATTATGTGAATGTCGCAACTAATTTAATAACCAATATCTCAATATATATAAGAACGATTGAGGGTGAAAACTTCCCATTCGGTAACGGGAGCTTAACAGTGAAGCTACACTTTCGACGCACTGAGTTATAATGGATAGAAAGCCTTTCACCGTCTATCGAGGGGTGCGATACCAGCGCGGTAGTGGACTTGGGTCCATTTTTTCATCCATACTACGTACGGCTGTTCCTTTGCTGAAGAGGGTGCCAGATACCTTGGAAGGAAAGCGCTACAATCAGGTATTAACACTGCAGAAGACATATTGGCCGGGGCTAAACCTAAAGAGGCTCTAAAAAAAATTTAAAGCGTACACGGGACGAAATCATCAAAGATGCAAAGAGAAAAATGCGTGGTGGCGGGAAGAAGCGGGCTGCCCGGAAGAAGAAGGGGTCACGTGGTATTAAACGTAAAAGGCTATCAAAAAAGAAGTGCTGTAAGCGAATGAAACCTATGGTTGACCACTTTTTTGACTGATATAAGCTAAGGACATTGATCTCATGAATCATAGTTTGTTTACCACTTGTCGAGAGAGGAGTCACTATTTCGCCATGGCACGCTTCATCCACCCATGTAGTTCACAATGCTGTAAATCGGAGCTGTCCCTTTTTGAGCTACCTCCAACCCAAGTTTCTATTGAGCACAGTGACTTTATTACAATTAACCCTTTAAACACAATTAGTTCCCCGAGTGCACCTATAGAATTCGTGATACCCAGCTCAGGTCCTTACTTTTTTGATCCAAGCTGTGTGCACATGTACGCTAAGCTACGTATAGCCCATTCTGATGGAACGGTCTGCGATGACAAATATGCTGTATACCCTGAAACAAACTTTCTGCACTCCATATTCAACCAGTGTGACGTATATTTAAATCAGACCAACATATCGGCAGGCACGGGGTACTATCATCTACGAGCCTATCTGGAAAATGTCCTCAACTTTTCCAAAGAAGCGAAGGCTACCTTTTTAAGTGCCGAGGGATATTATCAAACTAAAGATGAAAATAGTAAAGGACAAATTTAAAAATTCTAAAAAGAAAATATACGAGTGTTTTGGACGGTTGCACACAGATTTCACTTTCCAGGAGAAGTTGCTTGTCAACGGGGTGGATATGAAAATAAAGCTCACCCGCACGAGTCCTGAGATCTGCTTAAATCTGGCTGCTGATCAAGAGAGGGTGCAAAGCCCGTTGTGGTTCACATTATGGACACATACCTCCGCGTACGGCGAGTGAAATTAAGTTCACCAAAACAACTAGAAATTGAGAAAAATTTACTAAACGCTACAGTGAAATATCCTATTAACAGAGTGCAAATCAAACTATATACGGTTCCTGCAGGGTTGGCATCGAAGCAGATAGAAAACATTGCCCTGGGAAATCTTCCTAAAAGGATATTAATCGGCATGCAGGACCATGCTTCGGTGAATGGAAAATATAAAAAGAGTGCCTTTAAATTCGAGAATTTCGGACTTAAAAATATAACTCTATACGTTAATGGCACTGCTTTGGGTGGAACAATGGGTACGGACTATTCATCAGACGCTGTGTTACCTCTTTGTGCCAGAGCCTATAGTAATCTGACCCATATTGCAGGTGATTGTGATGAGCTTGGTAATGGGGTAACGCAGGAAGAATTCATTGATCAATTTAACCTTTATCCGTTTGACATTACACCTGACTTATCTGCTAGCGTAAATACCCATTTAACCCCACAGCAGAGCGGAAACATCTCAGTGCGGCTGGAATTCGCCAAGCCTATAGACGCTCCTATTAGTGTACTAGTATATCTCGAATCGCAAGCCCTAATAGAAGTAGATAGATTTAGGAGCGTTATCACTGACTTTTAAAATGGATGCTAATACACTTCAGAAAGTAATGGAACGAGTCACACGTTCCAAATTTATCGGCGTGTTTGCGAAGAATGAAACATTGAGTTTGCCAAGTACGCGAGAATGCGGTAGTCTTATTGTGAACACAGATGTCATCGGTAATGAAGGGATTCACTGGATCGCTGTCTATTTTAAAAATAGACAGCGCCTGTACTATTTTGATTCACTCGGTACTCAACCCTGGAGTGACCCTATTATTGTAAAATTTCTCGCTCAGTTACATATTCCCGAAGTTGTATGGAACCCATTTCGCATACAAGGATATTTTACTAATGTTTGCGGAATGTACTGCGTCTCATTTCTCATGCATATGTCATGTGATAAAGAATTTATAAATTTTTAAATTTATTTGACCCGTGTCACACTCGCCGAAACGATGAAATGGTATGCAGACAGATAAAAATCCGTTTCCAATTGTACGTACTCGTTGTATAGTATAATGTTTTTGTTCGTATATTTGTAACGGTATATTCTGTAGTTGGTTATTGTACTGATTTCTTTCATTTAATAAATTTATGAAAATATATTGTCTTCTTATCCCAAAAAGATCGAAAAACACTTACATTATTTCGGTGTGACATTGTTGACTGATCAGTATATCCTCCGTATTCATGACACGAGATTCTTCAAAAGATTGTATAACACGTGTCAAATCCTCATCGGACCTTAAAGGAATAATGTTCATTCTTTTAAAACATATACAGAGTATACAGACAGATCCCCATTATGTGAAGATATCTTTGGTTCATTTAAGAGGAATAACATTGATTGCCATAAAAAATTTCGATTTTAGCATAATGGGGATAAGAGGTAAAACCAAATAACATTGATTGACATAAAAAATTTTGGCGAGTATCTATTTGACGAGATACTACAGCCTCCATATATATATATATAAATCGAATTATAGACACTTACATTTCTATGGTAGTCCCTTGCGTCGGATTGTAAGGAGCGTCACTGCAAATATCTTCACGGTTTGCGTTGGAATAATTCATCACGGTCAATCGCGTTAAAAAGACTAATTGCCGTTAATGCTGCAGTATCACTTTCTTCATACAATCTGGGGAGACGTACAGGTCCATGGTGGAGGATGTGTGACATTGCTGACTGTTCAGTATATCCTCCGTATTCATGACACGAGATTCTTCAAAAGATTGTATAACACGTGTCAAATCCTCATCGGACCTTAAAGGAATAATGTTCATTCTTTTAAAACATATACAGAGTATACAGACAGATCCCCATTATGTGAAGATATCTTTGGTTCATTTAAGAGGAATAACATTGATTGCCATAAAAAAATTTCGATTTTAGCATAATGGGGTAAGAAGTAAAACCAAATAACATTGATTGCCATAAAAAAATTTTGCGAGTATCTATTTGACGAGATACTACAACTCTCCATATATATAAATCGAATTATAGACACTTACATTTCTATGGTAGTCCCTTGCGTCGGATTGTAAGGAGCGTCACTGCAAATATCTTCTACGGTTTGCGTTGGGAATAATTCATCACGGTCAATCGCATTAAAAAGACTAATTGCCGTTAATGCTGCAGTATCACTTTCTTCATACAAATCTGGGGAGACGTACAGGTCCATGGTGGAGGGAATGATTATTCACTGACGCGAAAATAGCTACTGTTACTCCCAACTGAAAAATATCCCCTTTTATATGCACAATCGCCAAGCTCCGCCCCAAAAGACCAGATGTTCGTAGTGATTGGCTGCCGATGTAGCTGGGTGGAGCTATGATGTGTACCAATCCGCTATAACGGGACCGGACGAGTAACATATATATAAAATCGTGTTTCTTGTGAATAAATTATAGACACTTACATTTCTATGGTAGTCCCTTATATTATATTTTTATTTTTACTTACAAGTTATTAGTATTGTTTTCACAAATTCTTGTGTTAACATAATTTCAATTGTTAACTTATTTTATAATAAAGAAATTATAAATATAGCCTAATTATATTTTTAAAAAAGCATTCAGTTTCCACGTTAAACTGTGGGTCTAAGGCGGAGTGAAAACCTTTCCAAACACTAAAATAAAATTAAATGTTATAATATGAAAAAAAAATATATATATATATATATATATATATATATATATATACCTATCATAAGATGTTTAAAAGAATGTATATATATATATATATAATTATAGTAAACTTACGTCAAGATAAACTAGTTACCCATAAAAACCTAATTGTTTTTCTATAATTCTGTTTTCTATGGTTGGTTGAATTATGTGTAGGCTAACTACGTTATTTGTTTCGTCTCCGAAAAGTTTAACTTCAAGTTTAATGAAGTTCAAGTTAATGTTATATTTGTTTCTCATCGTTAAACACTATATACATCTATTGTAAAACACTATATACATCTATATATCTATAAAAATTGTGTGTAAAAATTATTTATTTAATAAACAGAATTTAATTGGATTCATCTACCGTCATATATATTGTGGTACACTATTTAAATGGATGATTAATATATAGTTTTTGTTATCTGGAATACATGGCGCTATCTGGAATACATGGTGCGATCTGGCAACTCAGCACCCGAATACATGGCATGATCTGGCAACTCAGCAACTGCATACATGGTGCGATCTGGCAACTCAGCAACTGAATACACGGCGTGATCTGGCAACTCAGCAACTGAATACATGGCGCTATCTGGCAACTCAGCCAGAATAGAGGTTTATAAAAGACCGAGAGACGACTGACGGAGTCATTCAAGCTCGGCTCCCAGCCGAGCAAGGACCTCTGGTCCTTCTCTTTCTGGCCCTTTGGGAAAATCCCTTAGAGGCCTCTTAGGTTAGGTAAACGAAAATAACTTGGGGGAGAACTCCGCCTCCAAGTTGCATGCCTTGCAATCAAAGGCCACTACTCTCTCTCTCTCTCCTTCAGGTGTGTCTCTCTCTCTCTCTCTCTCTCTCCTTCAGGTGTACCCCTCCCCCCTTGGCTCAGCCAACTGGCTGATTAGGAGCCTATAAAACAACGCTTACTCGGCTGAAGTCTTAATATGCACTTGGCTCCTGCCAGGTGAACACCTCTCTTCCTTTCTCTCCTCCTTTCTCTCCTTTCTGGCCCTTTGGGGGGAATAGCTTGGGGGAGAACTCCGCCTCCAAGTTGCATGCCCCTTGCAACCTCGGTTGGCAACAAAGGCCAGTACTCTTTTTTTTTTCCTTTTTTCTTTTTTTAATTCTTTTGCAACACCCCACCCCCCTTTGCAACAACCCCCACCCCTTTGCAACATTACATAATAACTTGCAACATTCTTGCACTCTCCCCTTTTGCGGCTATACTACTCACGCTTGACGTCATCTTGCCAGTGAAGAGGGACGGGTACCGGGGTGTGATATGCCACCGGGTCAGCTAGAGGGTCCACCATAAGTTTCAATGGAGGGCCCTCCATCATTGGCAACGGCTGATGCGCACACGTGTTAAATGTGCTTGACTTGTAGTATTCGACCAATACTGCCGCAGTCTGTCGCGGTTCTTCTCAGTCGCCAGGAACGGTAGTTGTGATGGCGGCCTGGGCGGTGTTTGACGTATCGGGCAGTCGCATGGGCTGGTCTGACCGCTCTCGCTGCTGATAGCACTATCTCTCGCCGGCACCTCATCGCTCGCAGTGTCGGCTGTCGAAGTTGCCTCGAGTCGATGCGAAGACGTCTCACCGATCATCGGGAAGTTGTCGGTGATCATGCCGAGCGCCGAGTTGTCCGTGACATAGGTGAGTTGACGAGTTGTTACCACTTTACCGGTTTTGTCCTTTCCAGAGAGTTGCAGGATGACGGCGCCGAGTATTTTGATGCATCCGTTGTTGGCGGCGTGCATTCTCATCGTGACGGGGATAAGGTCGGCTTGTTTGAGGCCTATGCGGTGGATGACTTTGATGCCTGCCAGACAGCTCTGGCAGCCGGTGTCAGCCATCACACCGAGTGTAGCAATCTTGGGCGCGGCCTTCAGCTCGAATCCGAATGCAGCGTAATCTTCATCGACGACTGTCACTGTGAGGTTTATGAATGGCTGAGGTTTGGAGGCTTGCTTAATCCATGTGTCCGAAAGGCGATGAAAAAGATGATGGTCAAGGGCGATGACTTTCCTGATGCGGCGTCGGCCAGTTGTGGCAATCGAGCAGAGGGCCTGGAATACAGCACCTTCTTCGCATATTGCATGTGAATTCGCTACTATCTCGACTCTTGATGGTTTGTGCTTGCTCCTACACACTGCTTCAAAGTGGTTCTCACGATTGCAGTGGCTGCATGTGTGGCCATAGGCTGGGCAGTCTTTCTTTCGGACCCTGCCTGGGGCACTTTTGCCGTGCCCTTTCCTGCCGCAATATGAGCACACCTCGTGGTTGCTGACTGTCATCTCCTTCAGAGCGTCCTTCTTGTTTCGTCTGTAGGCGCTGTTAGCAGCCTTGACGCCCTGAGAGTCGAGGAGACGTGATGCTGAGCGCTTGCCAGATTCTTTGGCCTCGACGAACTGGAAGCCATACTCTAATGTCATGTTCTGGTTCGTGTTGCCGAGTAGGTCCAGTTGAATCTCGGGGTCCTCACTGCCGCGGGTCAGAACGTCGCGCAAGATGGCCTCCGTGTAGTTCACATCCGCATCGCAGCTCGAGCATTTGGTGATGTACTTGCATACCCCTGCCTGGCCACGGAATCGGGCGCGAATGAACGCACGGTTTCGTCACGGTCTTGGCGCATGTTGTGCAGCGCCACTCTAGCAACCATGGTGCTCTCTTCTCTGACTGCGAGTTTCTTTATGGCTGCGAGCACCTCACTTTCACTTCTCCCTGTCAGACTACCACCGGCTGACCGTGTGAGGTCTTTGCGAAGGGGTTCATCGCAGCACTCCAGTAGCTGCACCACTTTATCACGACCCGTGATTTTGGTGGCATCCACATAGTCCATCCATCGCGATGTGAAGTTATGACCATTCCTCCCTCGTACCGGCTGAAGATATTGTTGGTCTCTTCACCTTCTCCACTTGGGCCGTGGCGCCGGCAGCGGACACGGAATGGACAGTGCAGTGGGCTGTGAGGAGTGCTGCTACAATGGCGTCACTGTGTACAGGGGTTTCATATGCGCACCCCTCAAATGGACATTTCACCACGGGCATGTTGACCTGTTGAGATTCACTATTGTTTTGTATAAAGTTCCATCATAAATAAGATTTCACTTTTTGTTATTACGTTTATTGACCAATATCCATAACGCTAAACAATGATGGAACTCTGAAACATACAAACAAAACATAAACACATACATGAAAAATAAAGGCATCAACATGAAGACACCAATCAATAATAATGAATATTCTCTAGGTGGAAATTTTTCGTACCACTTCCACGACTTCGGGTGTTACTATTCGCTTACTCCAGTCGTGTTTCGCTCTATGAGGTTTACCCGTAGTCCTGGTTTCTGACAATGGTTCTTGTTTTACTAGTGAGGAATTTCGTTCTTTTGTCCTTCTAAATGGCATTAGACATGTCCGGTCTAATGTTTTTCACCCGTCTACTAACGGTCTCGCGGAAAACATGGTCCGTACTTTCAAGTCGGCCTTGCGTCATTCTCGTGGGGGGGAATGCAAGTGGTGTTGGATAAATTTTTGTTTGAATATCGACTAACACCCCACACAACGACGGGGGTGTCTCCTAAACTTATGATTGGCCGGGGAATTCGTTCACTTTTCAATCTGTTACGTCCAAACAAAACGTTACAACAACGAGTTTTACGCCATCAGGAAAAACAGAAGTTGTACCATGACACACAAAAGGGAGAGTTATAGAAGCGCAACCTAATGATCCAGTTATGATTCGCAACTATGGGGCTGGACCAAAATGGGTTCCTGCAACTGTGCAGGAGAGAACGGGCCCTGTTTCCTTCAAGTGCCAACTAGAAGATGATCGTTCTATTAAACGCCATCAGGACCAGATATGGGAACGTGAATTGCAGGATGACCGGAGTCTTCCGGATTGTAGCTGCTGATTGCTAGCCTCAAACAAGCATCCAGGTGATTATCTGTCAGAGTGGCTCGGTATTTTGATTTGATGATATTCATGTGTGAGAACGTTGACTCACAAAGGTAGGTTGATCCATAAAATGCTGTAAAGTACATGGCACTTTTTCTGACATTCGGATACTTTACTTCAAGAAGTAGGTGGCAAAAGTTTCCTTCTGAAGACCTGGATTTGATTTGAATGTCGTTTCGCAGAGTCAAAATTTCATTCTCGATTGCAGATATGTCCATATTAAACAATAAGGCCATTTTTGATGCAATATCATCAATGTCAAAGTTTGCACCAAATGGGAAGCATTGCTACAGGTTCTAGTGTTGCTAAGTCTTGGAACTGTCTGTTGAAGTCTGCAATAACATTCTGCAACTGTTCAACGTATCGAACACTGTCAAACTGGTCGCATTCTTTCCCCTGACTTTCCAGCTCTGACATCATGTTTTTGAAGTTCCGCAGTTGGTGTCGCTGCAGTTGTGAGGATACCAGTTCTAGTTTTTGTTTAAAAGCATTCACTGAAGTAATCATTTCAACAATAGTTTTGTTTGTACCTTGCAACTCTAAGTTCAGCTGATTTAGAAAAGCAGTGGTGTTAGTCAAAAAAGCTAAATCTAACAGCCACACTTCGTCTTCCAACTCTTTGTAATACAGGGTGGGGCACGGGAACCAAGTGTTTTTGGAATAATCAGGAAAATATTTATTTATTTTTGTAAAGAAAATATATTGGTAGAACAACATTCGTAAGAACATAGCATTTCATGTCATAATAATCATGTACCGAAAATTATATCTGGCATATGATGTCCTTGGCCGTCGACGCATTGTTGAAGGCGTTTACGAAAATTGGCCTCCACTCTTCCCAGCAGGTCTCTGTTGATTTGGATGATTTGTTGACGGATCGCTTCCTTCAATGCATCTAATGTACGGGGCTTGTCCTCGTAGACACGTGACTTGAGGTACCCCCATAGAAAGAAGTCACATGTGGACAAGTCAGGGGACCGAGGGGGCCATGCAATGTCACCAAATCTCGAAATGAGATGGTTGGGAAACAGGGGGGCGAAGAACAGCCATTGACGCTCTGGCGGTGTGTGGCGTGGCCCCATCTTGCTGAAACCACAAATGTCGACGAGCAATACGCCTTCTTCGTAACTCAGGGATGAAAAAGGTGTTCACCATCTCAATGTAACGCCCAGATGTTATGGTAACGGTAACCCCATTTTGTTCGAAGAAATAGGGACCGATGACGCCAAACTTTCCCACCGCGCACCAAACTGTAACCTTAGGGCTATGCAGCGGTTTTTCATGGAGTTGTCGCGGATTTTCAGCAGCCCAATACCGACAGTTTTGATTTTGACGGCCCCATTAAGGTGGAAATGGGCTTCATCACTCATTACCACCATCATGTTTTTTCATTCTGCTCATAAAGTGCAAGCATTTCCTGTGCAAAATTCAGTCGTTGGGGGCAATCGTTTACATTCAATTCCTGCACCATCGCTAACTTGTATGGGTGAAAATGTAATTCTTCATGCAAAATCCGTCTAACAGTACGATTGCTGATTCCGAGTGCAGCTGAATGTCTCCGAGCAGAGCGGCCTGGGCTTTGCAACATCGCTTGTCTGACCCTTTCAACGTTCTCTGGAGTACGCACAGTGCGTTGCGGCCCCTTTGGTTTTGTTTTCATTATTGAGCCTCCTGTTCGAAGATTGTTAACCCAACGTAAGATTGTGTCACGAGCGGGAACAGAGTCATTTCGATGAATGTTGAATCTGCGGCGAAACGCACGCTGAACTGCTGTCACTGACTCGCCACTCCTAACAAAATGATCATACGCGAACATGCGGTGTTCTAACGTCCACTGCTCCATGATGGCACCTGAAGATAAAGGTGAGTGTTAGTTAAAGTTAAATGCTATGAACCCAGGAATGGAATGCTACCTACCGCACGCCCCTCCCATTCCTAATGGCCGATTACTAGCTATTCAAAAACCACTTGATTCCCGTGCCCCACCCTGTATGTTTCCTTTAACTTCAGAAAGTCTTTAATTTCAGGTAAGAGATCACTAAACCTGTGCAAGAATTTACCTCTACTTAGCCACCTAACATCAGAGTGCAACAAAAGGTTAGTGTGTTCTGCTTTATTTTCTTCTAGCTGAGACCGGAGGAGACGCATTTGTAGACTTCTTGCCCAAATAGAACACGCAGTCTTATGGGAAATATCCATAATTTCTTTAATATTCAACATTTTACCACACAATGCTTGTTGGTGAATTATGCAGTGATAATTAAAGAAGTGTGGAAACCTTTTGTCACGTTTGCACAGGGCGATGAACCCATTGGAGCGGCCAGTCATAGCAGGTGATCCGTCAGTTGTTATGCTCACAAGCCTCTAGTTTTCCCTCTTAAAGGTAGGATTTTAAGCAGTTCTTCTTTGGCAGTCATATCTTTAGATACGATTCTAATAAAAATACATAACTGTGATGTGTCGATCACATCTGTCGAGTCATCAAACTAAAGTGAAAGGAACACGCAGTCATGTATGTCTTTCTTCAGTTGTTCCACCAAATTCTCATCCATTACTTCACAACGCCGCATCACAGTGTTTCTGGATAGCTGAAGCCAGTGGCAGAGCAAGAATGTCACAAAAATTATTTATGGGCCTTACAAAATTTAGATTTTAGTTTAGTTTATACATATGAACCACAAAAACATTTCGATCCACTCAAGGTGGCCCTTAATACTAGTTCCAATCAATTTGTGTTTTCTATCTATTCTAATTCACCTCAAGGCTGTTGCTAACGTATAATAGTACTATGATGATAATTATCAACGTTTTGAAACGTTTCGTTTCGTGCGTCGACGTGCGATCAGAAATAAGTGTTGTCACAGTGTAGTATAGTAAATATAGTAATATACTAGTATACCAGATAGTAGAATAATGTGATGGTTTCAGCATTTTGAATTCTAATTTTTATATTTATCTATTGCAGACATCATCTCAGATGACCAATTATGTATTTAACATATATAGTATACAGTTTTACCAGAAAGGGGCCCGTAGTCGAAAGAATAACGATGTTTATAAATGCATTTAAATACATTAAACAAGTTTAAAGGACTCTTATATTTTCATGCACATTTAGATCTAATTTTTATATGAAATACTTGAAAATTATTATTTTTCCTTGCCAAGGTGTTATCAAATATCAACCAACCGGGTCCCCCAAAGGTCCGGGCCCCGGTGCACTGCACCGCCTGCACCTAGCTAGATCCGCCACTGGCTGAAGCTGGTTAATAGCAGACACTATTTCCTATTTATTACTGAAATTCTGAAACAACGACTCTGCTGCCTCTGTAAATGCTTCTTTGAATATTTCTCCATCCTGAAAAGGTTTATTGTGTTTCGCAAGTACACGGCTCACCCGAAATGACGCAATCGTTGCTGCTTTCGATTTTGTGCTAGGCCCTGTAAAGATAGACTGCTGAGCACTAAGTTGAGACTTAAGTTCATTGACTTTTCTCTTACGTAGTTCACTTTCAGCTGGGAAATCAGTGTCACACCGCTTGTGAATAGTTTTAAAATGCCTCTCCAAATTCCCCTTTTTGACGAAAGCAACACATGCATGACAAATTAAACACACACATTTGGAGTTTTTCATCGTAAAAAAATATGCCGTCTCCCACTCACTGTGAAAGTTAAGTTTTTTGTTTCTTGGCAATTGGTCCAGCACTCATTTTAACGGTGTTAATGCAATTGGACTGGAGACTGACCTTCACCACCGATTATTCCAAATGACTGACCCGTCATTTAAGTGACACATGCTCATAACAGCTCAACTTACCGCGGTATGAAATTTTGGCAGAGATTAAAGTTAGCGGTATCATTTTCTGTGACGTTAATTAAATATCTCAGAATTATTAAAGTTAAACTTTGTTATTTTTTGTTAAATGACTGGTAAACACGAAGATAAAACAAATAAATGTTGCTACCGATAATGGAAGTGATAACATAAAGAACGCTAATTTTTGGTAGTAGCGGTCGGGTCGAGTGCTCGTTAGTATTGTGAAATGTAAGGTCCCTGTTGCTAGGCTAAGCTACTGGTCATTCTGCGATGTACTAAAAATTGCTCTGCGATCTACTGGTAGATCGCGATCGACGTTTTGGCCACCCCTGTCCTAGACCATCCTAGATCTGGGAAACCATGCAAAACAACCCCTGAAGAAGATAGGAGGATGTTGGATGAAGTCCAGAGTAGGGATGTACCGGATCACAATATAGCCGGATAACCGGATACCCAATAATTTGGCCGGATCAAGAAATGGCCGGATACCGGATAATTGCTGGATATTTGGCTGGAAAATGTATTCTTAAGGGCATAAAATTTTAAAACTTGCAATTAACTAGTGGCAGGGGCGTACCTAAAGTATTTGGCACCCGGGGCGGATCCTTCCTTTGGCCCCCATAAATAATTTTAAAATTTAAACACAGAAAAATATATTATGTTTGCAAGTAGATTTTTAAACAGTACAGTACTGTCATAAGCAAATTGGAAATAAGAAAAATGCAGGACATTAAAAATTCAGTCAACAGGTAATACTGCATTTTATTTTATACAAAAAACACAGGAAATCCAGTCTCAACGCTTAGCATATTCTTCAAAGGTAAATAGAGAGGATTCACAGTCTCTGCTTTCGAGCCTTAATTTCTGCAAATTGATCAATGACCTCATCAAAATTCACCTTCTTTGCAGATTCATGTTCAATTGAAAGTAAAGCCAGATTTGTCAATCTTGTCTGACTCATGGTCGAGCAAAAGAAATTTTTTATCAATTTCAATTTGGAAAAACTTCTTTCACATGAAGCAATAGACACAGACAATCAAAAAGAATCTCAAACACAGTGACAAGCTTGGCAAAGATTCAGAAAAATCCCATTTCACAATAAACTTCAGAAACTGCAATGCTGTCCATTTCTTTGCCTCTTCAACGCCTATTTTGGCAGCTTCCAAATGCCTCCGAAGTCATCCAATTTCCACACTGATATCTTCATCAGAGAATTCATCGAAAATCTGAGTCAAATTTGGAATATACAGTACTTCCGAAGTTCTTCTTCTGTTGCAACAACCAAAGTGTTTGGCTGAATAACAGCGAAGATTGACAGAATTTGATCCATTGCCTTAGAACGAATCTCCAATTCTTGATGAAAGCGATCAAGACATTCAAACATAGCCCTTTTTACTTCCTCTGACCTGAGCCACCTCTTCTCTTGCCTTCTTCATTTTTCTTTGTTGGAATCCACTGGGTCGATTTCGCTTCATAGTGGATGTTTTCTGCAAAATTTTAAAATCAAAAGGTATAAAGCATGAACATGCATAACAAGCATGAACTAAGTTATTATGACTTGAAATACATTAACTGAACAAATTGTCTGTGATTATTATTATTACATTTGGTGGGGGGGGGGGGGGGGTTAAATGCAAACACGACTCCTAAAAATGCAGAAAACTATGAGCATTATTCACAAACAACTAGACCACTGACAAAATGAAAATTAACAGTATGCATTTATCGGGTATTATAACATCACGACGATGCATTTATAAACACTTAAACATCACTATGATACCACATTGTTAAAAATTACTGGACACTGCTATAAGTACCATGATATTGTAATAAACACCAGCACTTTATGCTTTATCATAATTATTTAATGAAACATACCTCTTGTATGTGGAGTCACAGTGTCAAGTGAACAAGACTTGGAATGTCAGTTGCAGCCAGCTGGCTATGCTCAACAAACTGATGACTAAAACGTCAACAAACGTTCGCCTTTCGATGTAATTTTTATCAAATATTTAATTTTTCGTTTGTAAATTTTGTATTGCCAATAAAAATAAAAATTTATTTTATGTGGAAATTAACATTAAGCTGTTGTAATAGTTTGAACATTTTAAATTTTTTTTCCTTACTTTGCCGAATTTTTTATTTGGTTTGAAAACTTGGTATTTGAAAACTTGGTATTTCAACTCTCCCTTCGTATTTGAAAACTTGGTATTTCAACTCTCCCTATGGCATCCCCCTCCTGGCTGTCACCCCGGGCGGACCGCCCCCCTCGCACCCCACTTAGTACGCCATTGACTAGTGGTTTAATAAACTTTTATGGTTTCTACTAATTTTACAAAATCATTATTCTCCTAAAAAAAGTGCAGATTAAAATTTTGTTTATTCAATAAAAATAGGAAATTGAAAAACTACAATGTTTTCATTCAACCATGATTTAGTGATTTCATTACATAACCTTTTGATTTTACAGCATGTGTTGAAAGTGTTTTCCACCATTTTGCAGGCACAGAGCAACTCGTCTACACTTGTTGTCAAACACTTTTTTTAAAGTGTTGGTTGACTGCGGAGAGACTTTTCGAACGCATTGTGTGTGTGTGTGTGTGTATATATATTTTTTTTTCCTTTCTTAATATATAACTATTAACTGTAAATGATAAATGTGTTAAAATATATAGGGTGCTTTCCTGTTAACGGGAATACCCAACCGCCCGTCATCATCTGGACTCGTATCTTGCGGAATTCATGTGGCGACAACGTACCGAAAGCAGCGACGTTTTTCTGCGATTTTAGATGACATAAAGACATTTTGGCCCCCTACTAACTGATTATCGCTTACATATTAACTAATTTCATTTAAATGATTAATAAATTCGGTACTTACGTATTATCTGGACTACCAAACTGTTTATGATGTATTTTTGCTCTCGTCATTTTCGTTTAAACTAACGAAAATATCACAACTTAACCTAACCAATTATCAAAGGCGTACAGTTGACCTAACTTGGCATTCAGTTGACCTAACCGGACATTTTCCGTTATATTAATCTGTTAGGTTAATTCAATGCCCGGTTAGGTCTTATATTTTTCATTATGTTTTCAATAATTTCATATTTTTCATTATGAAAAGAAGTTTCTCAGCATTTTCCGGCAACAAACAGTTCCTGTTTTCACTATAAATTTTGCCTGCTGCACTAAATAATCCCCCAGAAGTGACTGAGGTGGGTGGAGCACTTAAATACTTATGTATAAATTTCTTTAATGATGGATATTCTGATATATGATTGTTCCACCAGGTTAAAGGATCTTTTTCTCTAGGTATTAATGGTAGTGTTAAATATTTATCTAGATCTGCTTTATAAATATTTGTTTTGTTTTTCTTTTGCTTTCTTCTTTCATTTGCCAGTTGTTTTTTATGCTCAGAATCTGGAGGTAAGAAGGTGAAGGCATACTCCTCAGATTCTTCTGCAGCATTGTTGTTGGCAGAGCAGCCTGATATGGTACTGTAGTAGCGGTAAAAGTGTTCCCAGCTTCAGCCTTTTCACTGGCATTGTCACAGCTATCTGTGTCAGAACTGTCAGGTTGGCTGCTTTTCCCAGCTAGCTCATCGAAACATTCCCAGATATCTTCGTGAGTTTTCATGAAAATATCTGAACTGGAAACTCTCTCATCTTTATTGCTGTTGCTGGTTTGAGGTCCATGTGGCTTGTTTTTATAAGAATTTTGCTCGTTTGCTAAAATTTCTTCAATCAGGACCGGCCTTAGCAATTGTGGGACCCAATTTGGACCATTTTGGTGGGGCCTCCTGGACTTAAGATTATTTCAAATTAGGTATCAGGAATATATGCTATTACGTTGTATTAAAAATAAAACAATATTTATATTTATTAGCTTATATTTTGACATAAAACGTGTTAAAACAAAACTATACTTATAAAGAAATCTTTCTTGCTCTCTGTTCTGCAAACTCTTTCAAAATTTTGTTGAAGTTTAAGTTTTTGCTTCATTACATTCTATGGATAATATTGCAAGGCTGTCGAGTCTATCTTGGAGCATGTTTGACCTTAGATAAGATTTGATCAATTTTAATTTGGAAAAGCTCCTTTCCCCTGACGTCACTGTGACTGGAATTGTCAAAAATATGCGTAGGGCAATAAAAAAATTTGGAAATCTGTTAGCGCAATTTCCAAATCTGCAGCATGTTTTTGTAATTCCTCCTTTGTAATTTGTTGAAATTTACTCAAAAAGCCAACATGTTTTTTTCAACTGCTTAAACCGTGGCTCCAAAGACTGCATTCCTTATTTTTCAAAGCTGGAGGTGGCAACCTTAGTGCGGGGCCCATGTGAGCGCGGGGCCCAATTTGGTCAAATAGGTCCAATTGGCCTAAGGCAGGCCCTGTAAAGATGAATATGTAATTAACGTTAATAGTCTTCTTTCTTTTTAAAGTTGTTTGCATTTGTAATTAGTATAACAAAGCGAAATAGGTACCTAATGTAAATTGAAATAAATAATATTTATTTATGTTGTTTTTCTCTGCCAGTTTGCAGAAAATCCTTACTTGATAGAAAAAAATGGACTCCTTATTCGAAATCGGCGTAGTTGAATTATATAAAATCAGTTATTAGTAAGAAAACAACTCTTATAAAGTTCTCATTCGTTGGCCTGTGTAATTAGGGATCGTATAGTCGAACACTTGGAATTGCATAACTTGATTAGAAATACGCAGCACGGTTTTAGGCGAAACAAATCTTGCTTAACTAATCTTTTAGAATTTTTTCAAAGCGTGGTTGAAGTTTACGATAGTCATCGGGCAGTAGATGTAGTGCATTTAGATTTTCAAAAAGCGTTTGACACCGTACCGCACAAAAGACTAATTGAAAAAAACTAAGGCTTATGGAATCAGGGGTGTAGTAATAAATTGGATAGAAGGGTGGTTGCGAGGTAGAAAACAGAGGGTGGTCGTTGATGGAGTGGAGTCGTGTTGGGCTAATGTAGCGAGCGGCGTTCCTCAGGGTTCTGTATTGGGCCCCTTGCTTTTTCTTATAATATATATATATATTAACGATTTAGATGTCGGCCAAGTCAGTACAGTTTCAAAGTTTGCGGATGACAAGAAGTTGGGTGGTAGGGCAATTTATGAATGATGAAGATAGAGGTAAAATCCAGGAAGATCTTAACAAAATCGTTGTTGTTGTTGGTTAGCCGATCAGCCCACCCTGATCGAGCAAGCCGGCGGCACGCAGGTAACTGATCGCCCTTTCCGGAATGGACCAGAGGTTCAGCGTACTAGTGATGTTGTGTTGTGTTCTTTGTTGTGCTAGAGCGGTACAGTCTGTCATAATGTGTTCAATTGTTTGTGGTGTGTCCTGGCACAGGTGACAAATGTCGTCTGTGGAGTTGTCTAGTCTGTGTTTATATGTCTGTAAGTTGGGGTGATGTTCACATCGGAATCGTGCTAAGTTAACTCGATCCGATCTGCTCAGGCTGGTCTCTGACCTGTTAATGGGTGGTGAAACAAAATCGTTGATTGGTTCAGTCACATGGCAAATGAGATTTAACGTCGATAAGTGCGAGATTTTACATATAGGTTCGCGTAATGGTAATTTTGCGTATAGTATGTCAGGAAAGGAGTTGGCAAGTGTAGAACAGGAAAAAGATTTAGGAGTTATCGTCACTGGTGATTCAAAAGTGGCGAAACAAAGTACAGCAGCAGTCAGTAAGGCGAACAAGGTGCTAGGTGTTATAGCTAGGAATTTTGAGTACAAATCGCGCGATATTATTGTTCCTCTTTATAAATCATTAGTTAGACCCCATTTGGAGTACACGATCCAATTTTGGAGTCCGCATATGCGAAAAGATATGATAAAATCGAAAGAGTTCAAAGACGAGCAACTAAGATGATTCCGTTGCTTAGGTCGAAGTCGTATGAGGATAAGCTTAAGTAGTTAAATTGACTACACTCGAGACTAGGAGGCTAAGGGGTGATCTAATCCAGGTTTTTAAAATTATGAATGGGTGTAAGTTGACAAGTGTAAGGTTCGAGACAGCAGTTGCCAAAAACGTTTTTACGCCTAGAATAGTAAATAGCTGGAATAGTTTGCCGGTAGAAGAAATTAGTAGCACGTCTATAAACATGTTTAAAAATCAATTAGACGCATGTTGATAGATTTGGTATAGTTTAAAGTAGTAAAATTAAGGTTTTTGTGGTTCGGAACACGTAAAATTGTAGGTCCCCTCCGCCACCATGGAGGACCTGCGCAATACACAACTACACCCACAGTTAGATAGACCAGCCATGAGTGGATCCTAGGGTCTTTGTTGGTCTGAAACATTATAACAAGAGGCCCATATAAGATTAAGAGGTAGTTGTCTGGAGCACTGACTGACGTTTAGACTTGCAGTAATCATAACACTGTGTAACACTGATTCTGTTTATATAGAATTTTTTATGTTTTTATATGCATTTGTGGGCGCTGAATCCAAATCTGGCCTTGGTTTGTGTGTATTATCAATGGTTTCAGAGATAATCCATTTTTCATGTTTTACCAGTATAATGTTGTTATGGGCGCAGCAATATCAGAATAATCAGGAATTGTTGAGAACAATCCGGATGTTCGTTGACAGTTTCTTCCTCTAGAAATTGCCCGAAACTTCCACTGTGCTATATAAAGAAGAGCGCAGAGTCTGAGAAGTCAGTAAGTGTGAGCACACAAAGAAAGCAGGTTGTTTGTCTGATGGTTACCAGCACTGAGGTACTGTGTTTCTGTGCTTCTCTGCGCTGACGATTTGAGTGCTATCGATCCTTTTTTATTGCGAACATTATTTCAGTGTTGTGAATACATCTTTTTTCTGGAATCTGTAATCTGTTGCAGATTTAATAACTCTTCTCTCTATATCTGCAGGTTATGATTAATGTAGTACAGTTTGGTAAAGAGAGTGGCAACTAGAGCTTGTAAACACTCGCCGGATATATTCTGCTGCGTTTGTGGGTATTACATAGGCCCCAAGCAAGTATCGCACAAGATTGTGAAAGGCACCAAGTTCTGGATCGCGTATCGGCTCTATTTTGGTATGCCTATGGGTGACCAAGATAAGCCCTGAGCACCCCATGTGATCTGTGGAAGCTGCCGTCCACACTTGAAGGGTGGCTGCGGGGCGTACGCAAGGCAATGCCCTTTGCGGTACCCAGAATATGGAGAGAACCAAAGAGCCACCACGACGATTGCTACTACTGCATGGTAGATGTTTCTAAGTACAGGAAAGTTAAAGGAAGGCAGACTCTTCAGTATCCAAGCATAGCGTCGTCCATAGCTCCTGTATCACATGGCGAAGGTCTTCCAATACCACGTCCACCAGAACAGGTATCTATCCATTACTTTACCTTCTGTATTTACAGACTGTGGGTCATTATGTGTCGATTTTTCTTAGTGCTGATGCTCTTCTACATATATAGCTATGCCTATATTTTGTTTCTTTGTTTTGCAGGTTGAAAATGAAGATGCAACTAGCTCATCTGAGATGTCAGCTGGTGAGGACAGTCATGATGAAGAATATACAGTAACTTTCAGTACAAACCCTCACTTTCCAAATCAGAGGGAATTGGACGACTTAATTAGAGATTTGGGTCTGACGGAATCAGGGTCTGAACTTCTGACCTCCAGACTCAAAGAGTGGAATTTGCTTGGAGAAGACTGCAAGAGCACTGTATACCGAAAGCGGCATGAAGAGTTTGCAAGGTTCTACGATGTCAATGGCTCTCTCTGTTATTGCAGCGAAGTTAATGGTCTATTCACAGTTCAGTGGCCTCCACGTGAAGGACTGCAACCAGGAAAGTACAATGTACTCAGGGAACCTCTTGTGAAGCCTGACATAGTTCTGCTACCACCTCTCCATATTAAGTTGGTCTAATTAAGCAGTGTGTAACTGCGTTAGATTTTGGAGGGGAAGCTTTCCAACAGATTCGGGTCATGTTCCCTAAACTCCTGAGGCCAAAGTCAAGGCTGGCATCTTTGTAGGACCACAAGTCAAGGCGCTGTTGAATTCAAAGAACCTTGAAGCCAAGATGACTCCGATCGAAAAAGAGGCTTGGTGTGCTTTCCGTGATGTGGTTCGTGGGTTTTTAGGCAACCATAAAGCACCAAACTATAAGGAGTTAGTGTCAAACTTGATTAAGTGCTATGGCAAAATGGGGTGCCGTATGTCTTTAAAATTACACTATCTGCATTCACATCTAGACTTTTTTTGTGATAACCTGGGCGATGTGAGTGAAGAACATGGCGAAAGATTCCATCAAGATATTCAAACGATGGAGAAAAGGTACCAGGGCCATTGGGATGCTTCCATGATGGGAGACTACGTATGGTCGCTGATCAGAAAGGATAAGAATGTTCATACGCGGAAGTCGCGCTCTTCAGTGCATTTTTAAGGAACGCACACTGCGTAACGAGGCTTGTTATTCTCTTATCAGTTCTCCTCATGATATATATTATATCCTTTGCACCATTTTGGGTTTGTCAAACAATTTTGGCTCAATAAACATTAATTTCCAATAGTGTTTTTATTTTCAGAAAATATTTATGTTAGCCTTCTTTATATACTTTGCCATATGAAAAGTGTGATAACCTATATTTTTGAAACGGTTGATGATAGAGCAAAACCAATATAATTTTTGGAATCAGCGCCCCGAAATCATTAAGAAACGACAGAAAAATCACGATAAACAGAAAATTTTTCAAATTTTGTTACCAAGTGTAATGGAACCTTATTACTGTATAAGACTTGTAAACATGGAGTTCAACGCCTTTCACGATCATATTAATGGTTTATCTTTTTGAACACAGACATTACATTATAATTAGGGACCGTTCACAAATGACGTAACGCTATTTTTGCTAAAACTTGACACCCCAGATCCCCCAGGAACGTTCTGTAACGCTAGACCAGGCACCCCCTAAGATGTTATGTAACACTTATCCCACCCCACACCCCACACGTTACGAAACGTTAGAGGGGGTGTCAGGTTTTAGCAAAAATAGCGTTACGTAATTTTTGAACGGCGCCTTACCTGTATGTCAGTATTATATGTTGTTGGACTCAGTTGTCCCCCCTCCACCCCACTTTCCCCAGGTGGGGTACCTTGACTATCGCTGCGGCGTTGCCACATGTCTGGAGTCGCCTGTGAGGCGAGGAACATTATATGTGACCAACTGTACATCACGTATGTGATTTCTCCCCTTTATCAAGGAGATTTATTATAACGTAATTTATATTACGTCGTTCGCATAGGAATTGTTTAGATAAGGAAGCACTGATCCAGAGACAACTCCAGCTGGCCAGCACCCAACAATTTAAAAATTCCTCGATAGTATACATAATACATATGCGTAATTATTTACTTTTCTTTTTAACGAAATTATGTTGCTTGCACACTATTTAAAACTAAAATACTACGCTGCTAAGTAGCTTCCCTGAAGCTGAATATCTATTTGGCGGTTTTGACTCCTGAGAATCCTCATCAAGCTTCCCATCATCTGAGAACTCTGAGTGCTCTGAAACCAGACCAGCACAGCACTTTCTCCTATATTTATTACAGAAGGGAACATCACTACTTCTACATAAGACTAAAAATTTCTCGCTAGCTAAGTTAAATATACTGTGATTATTCCTAAAATGTACTAACAATCTTCTACTGCTTTTGACTTCTGAGAGTTCCCATCATGATTCCCGTCTCTACTAATGAGGTATCGTTTCAGAACTCACAGTGCTCCGAAACCAGATCAGACCAGCGCTTCCTACTACATTTATTGGCAAAGAAAACATTACTACTTTTCCGAACTAGCTCTTCCTGGGAGCAGTTCTCTTTATAATGAGAAAAAGAGCTGAGAGATTGAGACTGAATGACACGAATGGCGAGTGTTGTTCTATATTTTCCTCGTTTATTTATTATTCAATTATTATTCAGTTTTGTTTACAGGTCAATATTATTGTACTACTGCAGTATAATATTACAATAATATTTTAGGTAAAAGTCGTATAGGTTTGGAGTCTTTAGAACTTACCATATTTTCTCATAAAATCTTTAACAATAGATATTGTGGACCGCGATATCGCGGGGTTCTCTCGGAACGTAACCCCACGTTATCAGTGTATTCTTCTATATATTATTAGGCCCTACTAGGGCTTAGCCACTTCTTCCTTGGAAGGTCTCGCATATTCTTCACTGATTTCGTCTTTCGAATGTTTATGATAGTTTCAGTTTCTTCATAGGTCACGCGAATTAAATTTAATGTGGTAACATTTCCTGTCGAAGATAACTCGGTATTAAAATTTAAAATTAAATTAAAACTTTTAAAACGGTAATCAAATACAACTGACATAGTTGGGATTAATATTTTTATTTAAAATTAAATTTAGCTGTAAAATTAAGCTTAACGTTAAGTACTTGTGAAAATTAGATTCTTTGTATCTCACTTATTCTTAACCTTTAGAACTATTAAACTTAAACCTCATTCCCGCCTCCAAGGGCTCGATGCAACTCTTGAATCGAAAACACTGAAATGAATTACACACCACAAAGATACAGTACATACGCATAACCACTGGGAATAAGACACCACCTCCAACCTCAGGGATCTGCTGATACCTTTCGTGACAAGGCTTGGGGTATACCTCCAGTGGTACGTCAGGCGAGATTAATATGTGCATTTACAGAGCTCGCAAACCGTTTTCATTGTTTTCCGTTTTCTTGTTAATTCCTGTGCTACATTTGTATCAACTTTGTATTTATCTGGTTTTATAATTAGAACCTGGTTTTTCACGCGGTCTTTCTCTACTTCTCTACTTACGCACTCGCTATTATGCACCTTCTTTAAAATAACACTACTTATTTTCTTCACATGATCATGCCATTATAACATACTCTCCTCTCTTATCTCCAGTGACTTCTTCATTCCACACTTTTCTGAACATTTTCATTTCCCAACGGTCAGACCATTTTACACTATATAATCATACTTCTTAAATTAAGTACTTCGTCTGTTCTCAATTTTGGCAATGAAATATCATGCCAGACAAGCGTCTCACATTCTTACATTAGTGTGAACCTCTTGTTGCGTCCACACTCACACTTTCTTCCTACCAAGATTTGTATTGCGCCCATGACTTGTTTGCCCCGCTTCACTCTACTTTTAATTTCGAATGTATGAATTTAATTTCATACTTGTACTTCTTTTGTCAAACACCAAATTTTAATTTTTTTCAAAATCTTGGTTTTTTTTCATTCACCATAATATTACCTACTGACTATCCGTCTCTTTCAACATCGAGAAACTTACTTCTATTTGCATTCGCTTTCAATAATCTTCCTTCATACACGTCAACAAAACTTTCCCTTGTTCTCCTTAATTCATTCTCTGATTCACCTAGAAGCACCACGTCATCAACATACATCAGATGTGATAGCCACCATTCAGATCTTCCAAATTCAAATTTACTCTTTTTCTTACCATTATTGTTTTCACCTTTCACATTACCCGATCCAGATACACACCAAACAGCCATGACAACATCACACATGAATGCTTTAACATGAATACTGAACTAGTCATTCAACTCACTCTTATTTCTTACACAAGCACTACTACTCGCATAAAACTTTTTCATTGCATTCTACAACTTATCACTGACACCATACATTAAAAGCCCTGCCACAAGGCATAGCTCTTCATTTTATCATACACTTTCGTCAAATCCGTAAATGTCATATATAATTTTTTTTTATCATGTAGTTTCTCATTGTAGATATTTTATTAACACATCCCGCACCTCTTCTAAAATTGCCTTGTTCATCTCCAAACTGTAATGTTTTTATCTGTCAACACACTTCCATATCCAGCTATGGCCAAAAGAGTTGAAACATCTTTGATTTCCCTTAAATTTTCGATTTGCTATTCCCCGAACCAAACATTAGGTTATACAGAAGTTGTATTCGTGGATTAGGTTTGCGAAGGTGATCACAACGTGCTCGAACTGCATGAAGACTGCATAAGAAGATTTTCAGCAATCTTCAGGTCCCCTTCTACGGTGAGTCACGTTTTCCATTCCATGTTTTGATAATCTGTGATGCCCAAACTAATTCTGTTAACTGATAGCTAATGAAATTAATGTAAACCCCAAGTCTTGGCTTTACTTAAGCTGGCAGGATAGATTAAAGGGGTAAACTGATGAATTAATCCTTTTCTTTAGACGCGATAAAACTAGACTCCAGACACCACAAAAACTCGGTCAGCCATCATTGTCCTTCATCGGGAAGGACAATGAGGTTGTGCCAGTCATATCATTCTCTCCAGGATCATTAAAAGGTGGCAGAAGATAGGTAGTTATAAAGCAAGAGCATGGTCATGGCGGCCAGGAGTCAGCTCGGAATGCCAGTATCGCTTTCTGTGTCGATTCAGTCTTCGCGAAATGATGGCCAGCAGCGTGTATCTACAGAGGGAATGGCAGAAAACAGGAGTGCAAGCATCAGCACAAGTAATAAAAAGGCTGTTAGTGAGGAAAAAAGTTTGTCATCACGTAGGCTTCTTAGTCAGAAGAACATTCAGGACCGTCTGAAATTTTGTAATACATATAAAGATTAGATTGAGAATGACTGATGTAAAGCCATTTTCTCGGACGAATCCCCTTTCACCTGCTTTGTCAACAAAGCAGGAATCCGTATCCGCAGAAGAAAAGGCGAGCTTTTCAGCCCGGAATGTACACTACCCACGACGAAGCATCCCGAGATTGTTACCATCTGCAGGTGTTTTTCCGGTGGAGGAACAGGATCCCCAGTATTTTACCAAGGAGACAGCGATGAACATGAAATGGTATTCTCGAAATCTTTTGAGACCATCTGCTACCGAAATCATGACTCCAGTTTCCAGAAGGAGATCATAATATCGATGATCATAACATCACTCCTCCAGTGGGATGACCTGGAAACTCACCACATCTAAGTCAATCGAGAATTTCTGGGGATTGTAGATCAAGCGATAAGAAAAAGGCAAGCACGAAACCCGAATGAACCTGGCTGGCCTTACAAGACGGCTCAGCCACTTGGTTCGGTCCATGCCAGAGCGGATTCGTGCAGTGCACCAAAACAAAGGTCGTCACTGCAAGAAGTGAAGGATGCTAAAAGACTAGAAATTAAGGGGAGGTACCGCACACCATGTATTGTTATTTTTGTTTAGTAAATTCTAGAACACTAAGTATACAGTATGTTTTATTCCGTTGGGTGTTTGTTACATCTTCACAGAACCAGAAGAATGGGTGTTTCAACACTTTTCACCATAGCTGTATTTTCCACTTCTACTTAAAAGACTTGTACGCCAATAAAGATTATATCCACTTCTTTCGTTTTTATTTGTATACGTTGGTACATTTACAGCTTTGCCTAATCAGTGACAATCACCTAAAACATACTCACTTTCCCACGCTTTTGAGTGTATCTTCACAGCCATTCAAGTACTATTTAATCATTTCACTACATATCTCATCAATTCTTGCCTATTTTCCTTTCTTCAGTTCGTATACGGTTTGTTTAACTTCCTTTAATTTGATAACTTCTACTCGAATCTGTGATACATGCTTCTACATACACCATCAAACCAACTGCATTTACATTTACTTCCTTCACATCCACTTCACTTTTCGAGAGATTTACAAAGTATTCTTAAATATTAACTTTTGCACTTCCTCATTTCTTTCCAGAATAATTTTGTTCTTCACATACTACTCATTTATATTCCTTCTCAAATTTTTATCTACTGCCTTTTTACATCTTTTTAGCTCTAGGTTCAACATATTTGCATTTTTTGGTACAACTTAAAATATTATTTAAACCGAAATATTTCTATTTCTTATAAATTGAAAGGCAAATGTTTTCAAAAGCATAAATATCGAAGTTCAGACATATTTGTATTACAGCTTTAATACATATTTAAAATGACTATTGTTATAATAAGTGTTTTTGTTTAAGTATATAAATGTCCCTTTTAAAAATAAAGAAAACTAACAGTAGATGATAATTTAGTAATTAAAGATAAAATTAATAAATTATCGTATTACATATTGATAGTCTAGGATTTCTGAGTACATAACCCAGCAGTTCAAAGTAATAACATCCTTATTTAATAAGGAAAATAAATGCCTATACAAAAACATACTTAATTTGCTAAGTTTTCGACAATACTTTTGTCGTTTTCAGGGCCAAAATATAAAATAAAATAAGTACTAAAGATAACTGTACTGTCGAAAGCTTAGCAAATTAAACCAGTTTGGACTGGTTTTTCCTCTCTTATCAAAACTATGGTTTGGATAGTTTATCAATGAAATAAAACCTCATTTATTATTACAAAATTACAGTATGCACTTTACTAAGAATTCTAAACCAACTTTTTCATTAATTTTTCACTTCTCAGTAAAAACAATAATTCATACAAATTATTAATATGAATATTAAAATTTATAAGACACCCAGCAAGTTATTACAAAATCATTTATTTATTTCTAGTTCTTGTATGATGCCTAA
Organism: Bathynomus jamesi; assembly: GCA_023014485.1. Taxonomy (NCBI): domain Eukaryota; kingdom Metazoa; phylum Arthropoda; class Malacostraca; order Isopoda; family Cirolanidae; genus Bathynomus; species Bathynomus jamesi. The sequence continues at coordinate 702,299 of JAJOZX010002070.1, forward strand.
AAGGTCTGAGAGTCCTGGCCTTTCCTTATGCAGGACAACAACTTGTCTTGATAGGCCTTCTTCCACGGAGCCAATGATGTAATCGTCCGTTGTTGGATAGTCAAAGAGTTGTTCATTACTTCTGCGAACATCTTCCAATGTAGTATAAATTAAGTTTCTGCTTTTTCCCTGTCGGTACAACAAAATTAGATTAGAAACATTTTCGCACCAATTTTCCCTGCCAAGATCATTGGAAAGAATCTCGTTGACTGCCGTTCCTTTAATCAGGGTGTCCTCTTTGGGTAATGAATACGGGGAAACACTACGTGAATTTCTTTGGCTAATCTCTCCGGGTATCCGAGATGGAGGAACGGAAGCAGGTCGGTCCTTGTTGGCTGATCTAGTCACTGGACGAACGTGCCAAAGAAGGTCGATTTGGGGATCTGGTTTGACAGTGGATGACGCTGATTTGAAAATGAGGCCATCACTTTGGACGAGACAACCGCACAGAAGGCCCCAGTGTGCTTTTCGGCCCTTGTGAAAGCCGGGAAAATGATTGGGCTCCGCGTCGTAACTGATTAAATGATAAGGAAATTGCTAATACTGATTTGACGTAAAAATTTTCACCATTTAAAAGAAAGACAGGGGGACCTATTGTGGAAGTAATTCCTTGTTTCTCATAGGATAAGTAATTTAGATTTTCTAGGTGTACGGCTTGATTACTTTATATGATTACGGTAATTACTACAATGATTTAGTCCTCCAGGAAATTTTTTTAACTCTGTATGCAATATCTGGTGTTTATGTCAGTTTCACTTAGTAGCCCATATATCATATCTTGTTTATATACCATTAAAATGAACTTATACGACTAAATACTGGTGTAAAAGCCTAACTAAATTATCTGTAAGACATTTGGGGAAGCAAAATCAATTGCCTCTTCTTTTTCTATTTATTTTTTTAGTTGGTTTTTCTTTCATCTCTTTAAACATTCACTGATTATTTTATTTTTAGGAAAAATGGACAGATGTGAAATGAAAGGCAGTTGGCAAATGAAAAGTTCGTATGGTTTATGTCTCGGACCAACCGCGCTCTCGTCACAAATCCTTACTCACGCATTGAAAAACAATTTCTGTATGTATTATTTGGTATTCATAGATGGTGTTTGTAGTGTAAATATACTTGCATAACTTACGTACACATGTATGATGAGAAATGTGTACGAATACACATAAAAATCTTTGTCTGATTTATAACTAATGGATTTCTGACAAGTGCGTGCGTGGCTTAGCCTAAAGGTTCCATATCATACCAAATCTTGACCAAATTTTGTACTATTATTATTATTATTATAATTATTATTATTATTATTATTACGGAGTTCAGGACACCTGATTCTTTTGTTTTGTTTTGTTTCACTTTATTAAAAACAATATTTTACTTAAAAAATTAAAATGGTCATTTCTGAGAAAATTAATTTAACAAAACTAAAGTTTCACTTCATAAATGGTAAATGTTAAGCAAATCATAGACGTAAATAATTCCCACGTCTCGTCTCGCTCCTAAATTCTCTTTTGTGCCAAATTATGTGATGGGTACTTTTCATACCCACCCACACACGATAATAATTAAATTCCTATGGACTTACCCATCATGATATTCTCCTATTTAAATTTAGACCAGAGGTCTCCAGCCTTTCAAGGTCTGTGGACCGAATTCAGGTGTCCCACCATGCGCGCCGATCAGAAGTGATAGCGGCCCCAACCTGAATCGCACATTACACATTATATATATATGAACATAAGCAATGTCTATTTATTTACTCCATCAGGCCAAATACAGTATGTTGAGGAACATTCAAAGAAACCTGCTTTTTCGTTTACAAACATGTTTTGAGATTGGTGGGAATCATTTCGAACAATAACTAAAACAAAATAAATAAACAAAAATAAATGTATTTTTCTATGATGCGTGGCTTTATGGACACCCTGTATATATATATATATATATTATATATATAATATATATATATGTGGTGTAGTGGTTAGCGTCGCTGACTACGAATCCATCGGCCCCGGGTTCGAGACCCGACGGCAGCCGGCGCGCAGCAAAACCCAGCTGTTCATCCTTCCACACAATAAAGAAAGTGGGGTAGATAAATGGGTACCCTAGGTGGCCTAGTGGTTAAGACGCTGGGCTGCTGATGGGGCGTGGTTCGGATTCCACGTTAAATTGTAGGTCTAAGGGGGAGTGAAAAGCTTGACCTTCGTAAGAATGAACAATTCGGGGAAGCTAACCAAAGGTGTGTGTGTATATATATATATATATTATATATGTGTGTGTGTGTGTGTGTGCAAGTAGACAATGTTTACTTTGGCAGTGGCACTGCCGAACACCAACAGCGAGGTCTTGACGCATGATTACTAATAGCACAGTATATATATATATATATATATTGGAGCAATTTATTTGTGTAAAATTGCGTGCACTCTTTTTTTAATGACATTGGAAACCGTTACAGATTACATCTAAATCACTCTAAATAAAGGTGAAAAGTAACATCCTCCTTCGTATATTCCTCAAAGAAATAAGGGGTTGGGCGACTTTAGCCCGAGTCACTTAAATACATATAAATAGTAAGTAAATTTTCGTCATATGGTAATGCAATTTTTTTTTGGGGGGGAAGTGGGGAATAATATTAAACTAACCTTAATTATTATTTATTTAAAAAGCCGGTAATTAATTTATTTAAAAAGCCGATAAATTAATGTCATAACGGATCGAATCTCTTCAGTAACCAGACTAGCCCCTTTTTTGTCAAATGACCCTTTCAGACTGAAGTTAGTACTTCGTGACTCCCATTATTTGGCCTTCAAATGGCATTCATGGAGTATACTTTATTGGTGCCATAATTAGCGGGAGGTTGTATTGAAAAAAAATTTCATTTATTAATGTATTTACTTAGCCTATTTAGCATATGGCTTATTTAGTGGTTGTAAATAAAATTATTGAGAATATCCAGATATTTCTTGGTATTTTTTCTTTTAACTTCCTCGCACCCTCGAGAGTGACGCACTCCACAGTTTGGGAAACGTTTACTTAATGGGAAAGGATGGGGTTGGAAGTGAGTGAAGGAGGTGAAGGAGGGGATAACTGTTGATATGCCCCATTGTATATACGAGTATATCTACAATGTATTAATAGTTGATGAGCGCTTCCCGCAAGCAGTTAACTTAATGGTTAAAATCTGTCGAGTCGCTGTAATATTTACATTTATTTTACTTTAGATATAATACTAAAAATTCAGAGCGCTTTTCCCTAGCAGATGTAAGACGGTAGTTTCAGTATTGCATTGCTGCATGGCGTAGTCACCATGACATCTTGCAGTTACTGTCTTGCCTCTGGCATCTGACAGGCAAAAGAGCATTAAATTTTTTTAACATTATATCGACTGTAAACTAAATTTAGGTTGGGAATCCCTGATTTAGATCATTAAATTTCATTATCCTTTCTGTTAAACTTACGAAGAAAGTTATAGGGTTCAGAAATTAAATGAATTGATCAAGAATCAGAGTACTGTGGAAATATGAGAGACTGCTCAGTTAACATATTGCTTAACCATCCCCAAGTCTAGTTATTAAAATCATACTGTTGCAGGAAAAAAAAAAATTTTTGAAACAATTCTCTATGTTCTCGTGGACAGGGACTTAAAATCTAACTTTGAATCCAAGCCCTGCCCACAAAGGTTGACAAAAAAGACGTGCTTAGATCGAGATTCAAACTTGCAACCTTGGCATTACGAGGCCTGGTACTTCTTTTCTACTTATGAAAATCACCATTATCAAAAAAGGATACGGAAACAATATAAAGTCTCCCTGAAGAAGAATCTTGATCACTGATGAAGGCGATGCAAGCACATCTTTCCTGACGGAAGCTGTCACGCCCTTCAACATTTCATTTGTGAGTTCACTCATGGCTTTCGCGCTGAACATCTCGCCATGACGGGAAATTCCCTTCATTTGCCCTCTCAACAGGAGATCATTTGTCGATACTGAAGAAGGGCACGCTTGACTGGCCATACTTAAAGCGACTAACCCACATCTGAAATATAAAGCTTTATATATTTATTTATTTATTTATGTGCACAGTATATATATATATATATATATATATATATATTATATATATATATATATATATTATGTGTATGTATGTATGTAGCGGGTGTGTATAAAGTAACGCCAGTGAAAAGACAAATCCAATTTGAATTAATTATATTAACGCGAGTGAACATGGACGAATAATATTTATTACATGTGCTTTTTTATAACAACTGTACAGTCGACACTAAGGTTTATAAGAAGTGTTGAAAATGTTTTTAAGAGTGAAAAAAAAAACAAGGTGAAACGAGTTTAAACCAATTCAAATCTGATCTCTTCACTCGCGTTACTTTATACACACCCTGTACATGTGTATATATATATATATATATATATATATATATGTCTTGTCGCTCCTGATGATGTATATTCTCAACATGTATAAATGGAACAATAATTTATTTATTTATTATTATTATTATTTATAAATTCATGATCAGCTTCTAATTTAGCATCCTAATTTAACATTTTAATTTAACATTTTAATATAACATTTTAATTTAACGTAGTGTTTTAAAGACTTCTCCAAGATTTAAAATATTGTCCATGATACTTCAGGAATTTTATTTACAATAAATAAAATAATAATATTGTTTTATTTATGATATCTGTAACGTTTCGACCTTAATTACACTTCACTCATTCTCAAAGAACTAAAATATGAATGTTAAATTACTATTTACAGTTGAAATCTCGAAATAAACATAATTTTAAAAAAATTAAGATGATAATGAGTGTTAAGAATTAGTTAGATAAAAATCTAACTTTGGTTTTAAAACATGGCTCCTCTTTCAAAATTACTTTTTTATGTCGCATTTTAATTAAAAATATTTGAATTTTTCAAGATATTTCGATGAAATGTCTTCAAAAGTTCAAAAGTTTTGGCAACTTTAAAATTGGTATAACTTTGAGTTTCCTGGTGTTTTCTACTTTTGTCGCTTAGCTACTTCTTCAGAGGAGGAATCATATGTTTTGTTTGCAGATTCAGATTGAAATGGTGTCGTTGTAGTGCAATGTATTAACAAATTAATAATTCCCTTCGCTATTTCTGGAGGATTTTTTATTATCTAATATACTGTACTATTTCAGAAATGAAGCCTTATATATATATATATATATGTAACAGTTTTTTTGCGCACACCTACAGGTCGCTACAATTGGTGTAGAACAATGCGGTTTTCACCATTCGATGCGTCTTTTTATTGTGCAGTGCCCATGCTAAAAAAAATTCTATAACATAAATCCTGCCCCCCCCCCTTTTAGGGGTACAGTTCTTCCCATTTCTTCATTTTTAATCATAATTTTGGCACAAAATGGGGAGGGGTGGGGGTAATGGGGAAACTCAGAAAAATAGATGCGATATATATATATATGCAACCAAAAATGGGGGAGGGGTGGGGGTAATGGGGGAGGGGTGGGGTTAATGGGGAAACTCAGAAAAATAGATGCGATATATATATGTAACAAAAAAATTAAAGTAAATCCTTTGCAAGGTGCCAGCCCCCTTCCCCCCTTGGGGTAATGGGGGAAGGGTGGGGGTAAAGGGGGAGAGGGGTGGGGAGGGTATTGGCGGAAGAGGGTGGGGTAATGGGGGAGGGGGTGGGGTTAATGGGGAAACTCAGAAAAAAAAATGGTGGGGGAGAGGGGTGAGGTATGGGGAAACTCGGAAAAAAAAATGATAACCAATCGATTCCGGTCAGGAAGATCATGCTTATCACAACTAATGGAACACTATAACAATATTATTGATGCACTCGAAACAATGAAAACTATGATTTGGCGGGCCATAAAAGTATAGAAATGAACGCAGTCCATGAAAATCTTAGGCTTCAAATCCGAGCTCATTGTATTAAGATTTGTGAAGCTTTAGATTTTCATGCTGCGTTTCTTTTCTGTAGTTTTATTGAATGAATAATTGTTTGCCATTAACTGGAAGGCCGCAGGCACCCCAATTACTGAGGCCCAAGGTGAGAGGAATAGGAATGATATCCAGATAAAGGGCTACTGATGTTCAAAATAAAATACGCCGTAGGCCCACAATTCAGCCGAAGCACCGCAGATCTAGCAAAATTGGCGCGTAGCGCCGACCTTTTGCTAGTTATATACTATTATTTAAAATGATTTTGGTAGTTTCTATTTTATGCAGGAAGGAGAGGCCAAGAGCGAACACCCGCAAAAACGATCTCCCCCCAATAGAGGGGGAACACTGATCTTCTTCTTCTACAGCATTATTAGTCCCGCACTCGCGCGGGGTCGCTGCTGCGGATCCTCTTTCTCCACTCTTGTCTATCCTGTACCAGCTCGACATCCAGCTTCCGCTCCCTCGGGTCGTCCCGAACACTGTCACCCCCTCGCATGGTCTCTCCTTCCTCGCCCATCTTCTCTGAGCTATCTTCTTCAGCCGCATCCGCTCATGGTGCGGTAGCCCTCGTCCACTTTCCACGGGGCAGGGCGATCCCCCCGCGCGTCGGTTACGGAGGACGCCCTAGCATGTACGACTTTCCATGATCCGCATATCATAATGGTATTGGCAAGGTTTTACGCCGGATGCCCTTCCTGACGCAACCAGAAAGAAAGACAAATAATGAAATTTATAAATATGAAGTTTCAGAATGTAATTATCATAATATTTTCTCTGTGAAGAAGATATTAAGTCTTCTCCTTTATTTTTTATTTTTATTTTTTTTAAGGATGTCCACAAAAATAATTTTTCTGTACTTTTTGTAATAATTTTCTCTCCTTTAATCGCTGATCATTTTCCTTTACAAACTCATGTCTACTCTTTCTTTCCTCTGGACTGAAATTCTTCAGCGCACTTAGTACATCTCAAAAGGCCAAATACACTGATATAAAAGCTTAAACCAGATATCAGCATCAAATTCAATGAAATGGCATTTGTTTTTTATATTTTTAATAATAATTAAAATGCGACATAAAAATAAATTTTCGATGAAGGAACAATATTTTAGAAGTCAAAGTTTGGATTTTTATCTAACAATAATTTTTAACACTAATAATTATCTTAATTTTAAAAAAAAAAATATTTTAAGGTTTCATCTCTAAATTTAATTTAACAATTTATATTCTGGTTCTTAGATATCTTAAGAGATACTATAAATAGAGCAATATTATTATCTTATTCAAGAGTTGTTTAAAATATCATAATATTCCTGAAGTATCCAGGAAAATATTTAGAATTTTGGAGAAGCCTCTAAAACACTATATTATACAAGGTATCTCAAAAGTCCCTGTGCACCTATACATAATATATTCTCTGATTAATACTTATCATATTATTCAGAGATTATACTGTACATATCGTAAATTGCGGCCTATAAGCCAACTTTTGAAGCTTAATTTTGCTTCCAAAATTAAGGGTCAACTAATGTGGCGGGTATAAAATGGAAAACATAAAAATAAGGCTGCGCCACTTTTGTCAGACTTGAAGCTTAGGCCTATATCACACGTTACTGGGTTGCAACTCGGATTTTTAACGCTCATAAATACTATTATGGTACCTGCCTGTAGTATTAGTTACTGCTATTAATCATTTACCATTTTTTTGCAAAATATACAAGGTTGTTATAAATAATAGGCGAATAATAGGTGTAGGTTAATTTTTTGTTTAATTACTGGTATTTTCGGTAAAGTTTGATGAAAGTGATGTAGCCTTAATGTTGGCTTGTTCAGTGTTGGTGGGGAGAGGTCGGCTTATGCGGCAGTTATAGACCTAAATCTGAATTTTTATCTGGAAAAATTAAGGTCGGCTAATACGCCGGTTCGGCTTATAGACGGCAATTTACGGATGTAGGTGCAGAGGGACTGTTGAGACACCCTATATTATTACTAAGAATAACATCACTTACTGTGGACCTTGTTGTATGATTGGTCTAAATTGTGTATAAAGGGCAAGAGTATCTTGAAAAATACTTATCCATCCCCATCTCTTGACATTGGCAAACACTTTCCTAATTTCTTCATCAGGAGATGGCAGAGGAAGGTCCGAGCGATTGATTACCAATCTCCCGTACGGAGAAACACTCATACATGAAGATTTTAGAATCGAAGGGGCTAATGGGGGAGGTGGGGGATCTGCAGGACTAGCAGAAAGGGTTGAATCTTGAGGTTCTTTGGAGTCTGGATCTGCATCTGCAGGAAAGACATTAAACACTCGATCATTCGGAGGACTACGATCGAGCACACGGCAGGGACTGAGTCCTGGTAAAACTATATTTGGATCTGGGGTACCAGGAAAACCTCCCGATCTTTTCGGGGGAGGAGGAGGAGGAGGAGGTGGAGGAGGAGGAAGGGGTTTCAGAGAGGGAGAAATTTTAAGTGCGTTTAGTTTTGGAGGTAATGGAGGGGGTGGAGAGGGACTACTGTGATCTTGGTCCTGTGGAGGAGGTGGTATTGGGGGTTGTTCGCAGATGGTTTCATCAGCTTGTAATTTCAAACCATCGGTTTCAGTTTGGTCGTTAAGAAACCCACTTTCGTTTATTGACACTTTATTTATTTCGTTAGGGGGTATTTCTGCTCCTTCGTCGGCAGTGTTCTTAGGATTTGAATTGGGAGAAGGTGTCTCAGACACTGACGATGTCCTCTCTTCTGGCACGGGAGTAAGCTCTCGAGTTAGTGTAAGAAATCTGCCGTTCTTGTGTGGTGAGATATTTTCGTCAAGTGTGTTGAGGGACTCCGGACTATTATTTCGACTTTTATCCAGTTCTCGAGGGGGAACACATTGTCTAGGTGGAGGAGGGGGAGGAGGTGATTTCTGGTATGAGGAAGACCTCTGGGGAGTTGGAGGTGGAGTTAATAAGATGGGCGATGCCTTTCCTGGTGTTAAGGGGATGAGAAGGTATTGTCTCACAGGAGGATTGGGTGGTATTGCTGGAGCATTTTTTACACAAGTTAACTGTTTAAAGTTTAGAGGTAATGAGGGCACGGGAGGAGCATCTTCATCACCGTCATTTTCTTCTACCGGAGGAGGAGGTAAAGGTGGGGGAAGGACTTTGTGGGAAGAAGCTAAACGTGGAGGGGGAGGAGGAGCAGGAGGATCCGTAGGAGTACAAGGACAATTTACTTTTGGTACATTATTGTATTCATACGTATCATTTCTGCCACGTTTATGTGATTCAGAAACCTGTTCCTTTACGATCTCTTCTTCAGATGTTTGTGTAGATGAATTTACAGATTCCATTTTTAAATTGCTTCTTGAAATCTCTAGATGCTTATTGGTCGATTTGGAAGCCATAAAAATTTGCTTTAGCTCAGTAACATTATATTTTTCCATGTGCGGACTATATTTATAAATTATATTGGTATTTAGTTTCTTATGGCAACCTTGCTCATGTGCGGTTTGACCATTCATCACGTTAGATAATTTACTAGCCCGCTTAGATCCCATCTTATCCGGCGTGTTATCCTCTTGGTCTAGATTTTCTAGTGATGGAGATGTGTCTGCGGAGATTAATTTTTGTCCATTTATGAATTCACTACTTGCATTTTTTTGTTCCAAAGTCAATGGTGACGAATTTCTAATTATACGATCATCACCTGCTACTAGTTCGTAATTTTTTAGTGAATGTTCTCCAGTGGCGTCTGAAATCAAGGAATTTTTGAAACGATATGAAACATCTTCATCACAAGTGTTGTTATTTAGCGGTTGAGCACTTTCAGATTCGTAATTTTGATTAAGGTTCAGATTGCAATTATCTTTCTTAGAAGCGGAATCAGTGGCATTGGTATTATTAGCTAAGCTTTCTAATTTTCTAGAAACACACAACATGGTAGAAGACGTTACAGTTGAAGGTGTGGAAGGAGAGCTCTCACTTGTTATGTTAGAAAGGACTTCAGAAGGAATGGGTGAAGGAAGAGGACTAGACGTAGGATTAGTGGAATAAGGTGTGACAAAATCTGTTGGAAATGGCGTTATGGAGCAAGACTCAGTAAGGAAAGGAGAGAACACTGGAGAACGCAGTGGTAGAGCACTGTCACCTTCGCAGTCAGATGAGGTTGGTGAAGACTTCTTATTCTTTGTATCATATATACTTGTAGGAAGCGCTTCTTTCATCGCAGTCAAGTTAACGAGAGAACGTCTGTCACAATCATTTGTCTGATTTTCATTGCTTGACAGGTTAGATTCAAAAGATACAATTACTGTATCGGAAGGTAGAGAGGAAACAGACTGCATTGTCGATTCTGGCGATAGGGATCTCGCTTCCTTCGTGGTTAGGTCGGTTAGATAAACTGTTTCTGACGTTTCACCAGGTAAGAAAGTTGAGGAACTTTTTGACTTTGAAACATTTGTGCTATTATAAATTTCGGTAGAAATAGAACATTTGATTGATTCACTGTCAGAGTGATGCGATATATTATCAAACTGTTTGCTATTTTCACTGTCGGCTGATGACAATTTTATTTCATTATCAGAATCGCAGCTCTTGTCTGGAGACTCAAACGACTGTCCTTTTGCTTGAGATACGCGAGTAAGCTCATTTGGGAGCGCAGATTTTGAATTTTCAAATGATTTAATTTCAACTTCTTTTATTTTGATTTCTTTTTCTTCATTTTCATAATTTTTTATCGTATCTGAAACTGAATTTTTAGTTTTTACATCGAAACACTTCTCAGTATCAGACAGATCGAAACTTATTAATTCAATGTTCTCGTCTTGTATTTCATCGCTGTTACTTACGATGTCTTTTTCACAACTAGAAGAAGGTGGTTCTGTTAGAGTTGGTTCATACCCAGATGTTTCTTTATCATCAAAAGGTAACTTGATCAAAAGTTCTCGGTCTTCATTCGTCATATGTTCCGCTTCGTATCCGTCATTCGCGAAGGTATTTCCGTAAAGATCTAAATCGAAAGAATCCGTTTGAGGCGTTGTAATTTCGAAAGGATATGGTGGGTCATATTCACTCAAAACGTCAGGAGGAGGAGGATCGTAGGAATATACGAAAATTGGCTTATTATCTTGAGAATTCATCAATAAAATTGAATTTCTTTGATTTATTTTTAATTACGAAACAATAAATTTCGAGGTGGTTCTTTTTATAAATTTGGGAGCCAGCGTAGAATTGGACACGGATTTTTGTCAATTACTGATTATTACCTAACTTCCAATTATTCGCACACTTTTTTATTGATGAATCTTATAAGTTGAGCGAATAAAGCCCACGCTGAAGAAAAGACTGAATCTAAACTCTGAACTAATGTTTAAGCTTAGCCATGCTCGGTAATGAATGTGAAATAGTTTGACATAGTATCGTATAACTTTAAAAAATAACCTGAAAATTTACAATACAATGATTAAATTTAAAAGAAAGAATGATGCTAATATATGCAGTATACATATATATGTTACAGAGAATCTGTGTAACTAGGGATTTTATGAAATCCCTAAAATGTTCAGGGATTTCATGTAAGGTTAAGTCGTGATATTTTCATTAAAACTAACGAAAATATATAAGTATATACTATATATATATAATTATATATATATATATATAGACACAGAAAAAACTTACAAGCTCTACAAATATCTACAGTAGTTGCAAGGCCAGAAAATGATATTATGTACTGAACAGCTAAGTAACAGACAACTAACACTGATAACTAGGGCGGTCAAAAGTCAATAAAGTCAAATTGTTTCCTATGGGGCACTTTTCGCTGAAACGACTGAAAATGCAATAAAAACACCTGTAGGGGGTATATTACCAAAGTTAATAGGTCAACCAAAAGTCAACTTTTACCTGTTAGGTCAAAAAATAGCAATGAGGTAAATAAAGTCAATTTTTTGGCATAAATAATTAAAATAACTAAAAATTGGCATCTTTTTGGTTAACTGGCAACTTCGCTGCTCATATTTGTCTTATTCAGTTATGTCCGTTCTGGTTTTGGATGTGGTTGTGTTGTATGTATTGTGGTTACTGGTTACTATTTTTGATTTGTGATTTTTTCTGATTTGTGATTTCACTGATTCGATTTCTTTTGATTTCAGATATTTAAAATGCCAAAGTTGCAGTTAGTTCTATTGCTAAAGTGCGCGCTATAATTGCAAAATATCCTAATGAATTCATTTGTTCAGGAAAAAATGAGCTATACTGTCAGATTGTTGTGTTGTGGTCAAGCATGACAAATCCTTTTTTGTGGATAACATCGCTCTACCCAAAAGCACCAGCGTGGTATAGACCAAAATGTGGGAAATGAAAAGACGCAAACCCTTTTTAAAGTACAAGTCTTCAGATTTTTCGGAAAACTTGATTACATTTCTGTCAGCCAACATACCTCTTCATAAGTTGAGCAACCCTCATGTGAAACAATTGTTCTCTGAATTAGGTGTAGCAGTGCCTTGCGTGTCAACTTGCAGATCAATAGCAATGAAACAGGCAGAAAGCGAGTTAAGTAGAATAAAACATTTGCTAGAGGGTAAATTAGTTTTCCTAATTGTTGATGAAAGTGAGTAAGGGGCTCAAAATTTGAACATACTTGCTGGATCTATTGTGTTCCCAAAAAACATATTTAATCAGGTGCGATTCTTCTTGAAATGTTAATGCACGAACTGTCATACACAAGATTGACGATACTGTAAAAGAATTCGAGATACCAAGAGAAAATTTCTGTTTACTTTGTCTGATGCAGCTCGTTACATGGTGTCAGCTGGAGCGACACTCAAGCAACTTTTTCCAAGACTTTTCCATGTAACGTGTCTTGCGCATCTGTTACATAATTGTGCGATGCAAATAAGAGCATTTTATAGTGATGTTGACACTTAATTGCATTTGTCAAGGATTCTACTCTTAAAAACAAAAGAAGAAGGAATTGTTTGCTGAAATAGG
>JAJOZX010002072.1:0-2500 GCA_023014485.1 Bathynomus jamesi
TATTAACGTGAAAATCAATATCATCGCTGATGCGCTTAGTTTCTGTACGATTTCTAATAGTAAGTACTCGATTAGCACTTTACCTGATGCCCTTATTTAAGCCAGATTACCAGCTTCTCTCTCTGTGTATATATATATTATATATATATATATATATTATATATATATATATATAATATATATATATATATATATATATATATATATATATATATATATATATATATATATAAAGGAGGGTTGACAAAAGTAAATAGACGCCACGATGATTGTCCTCGACAACAAATGACAAAGTTTATCGATGGAGTACCAGAATGTATATCAGCTTCATACAATGTAAAGGGGAAAGCAACACGATTCTAAATATATTGATTCAATAAATCTGTTATTATTTATTGACTTTTATTATCAGATCAAAAACTATGGGAAAAACCGAAGGTGTGTATTTACTTTTGACAACCCTCTGTGTATATATATATGTTACAGTCAATGTCTAAAATCAGGCAATTTGTAAATTGACTGAAATTTTAGGCAATGTGTCAAATTGATGATACACACAAAACCTAACCTAACCTAACCTTTCTGGTAATGCTGCATATGCATGTCCACTGGTACTTCCCAATATGCTGCCTAAAAATTCATTAGGTTAGGTTAGGTTAGGTTAGGTTTTGTGTGTATCATCAATTTGACACATTACCTAACATTTCAGTCAATTTACAAATTGCCTGATTTTAGACATTGACTGTAAAATATATATATATATATATATATATATATATATATGAAAATTAACGCACGGATTTACACAAGAAGGGTAGAGCGCTAAACCTTTGGTAAACTTGTATGCTTCTCTAATAACTTTTATTTCTCAATTTATTTTTATATATATCGGACTTAGACAAGAAGGGCAGAATGCTAAAACCTGGGCAGATTTCCAGTATAAATTTGTATGCTCCTCTTACAAGTTTTATTTTTATTTTTCAATTTATTATTTTTTTTAATTAACTATAACATTGGTTGGAAACAATTCATTTGATCTTGTGTTGGATTCGGGCAAAGTGCTAAAATCGGTAGTTTTTCCTTACAAATTGTATGCTCCTCCCACAATCCTTTAATTTTTTTTTATTTCTCCGTTTATTTCATATATATATATTTTTTTTTGTAACCTATATAATAGGCTGTAACTCTTTATGTACTTCAGTGTTCCTGAGGATGTCATTAGACGAAAGCGCTTGAGCTAATGTAGCGAGTGGCGTTCCTCAGGGTTCTGTATTGGGCCCCTTGCTTTTTCTTATATATATTAACGATTTAGATGTCGGCCTAGTCAGTACAGTCTCAAAGTTTGCGGATGACACGAAGCTGGGTGGTAGGGCAATTAATGACGAAGATAGAGGTAAAATTCAGGAAGATCTGAATAAAATCGTTGATTGGTCAGTCACATGGCAAATGAGATTTAACGTTGATAAGTGCAAAATTTTGCATATAGGTTCGCGTAACGGTAAATTTGCGTATAGTATGTCAGGGAAAGATTTAATAAGCGTAGAGCAGGAAAAAGATTTAGGAGTTATAGTCACTGGTGATTTAAAAGTAGCGAAACAAAGTACAGCAGCGGTCAATAAGGCGAACAAAGTGTTAGATTTTATAGCTCGAAATTTTGAGTACAAATCGCGCGATATTATAGTTCCACTTTATAAATCATTAGTTAGACCCCATTTGGAGTACGCGGTCCAATTTTGGAATCCGTATATGCGCAAAGATATAGACAAAATCGAAAGAGTTCAAAGACGAGCAACTAAGATGATTCCGTCGCTTAGGTCAAAGTCTTACGAGGATAGGCTTAAGGAGTTAAAATTGACAACACTCGAGACCAGGAGGTTAAGGGGTGATCTAATCCAGGTTTTCAAAATTATGAATGGGTTCGATAACGTAGATAGAGATAGCTTTTTCGAAATATCTCAATATAATAGGACTAGAAATAACGGGTGTAAGTTGACAAGTAGAAGGTTCGAGACAGCAGTTGCGAAAAACCTTTTTACGCATAGAATAGTAAATAGCTGGAATAGTTTGCCGGTAGAAGTAATTAGTAGCACGTCTATAAACATGTTTAAAATCGATTAGACGCATATGTTGATAGAAAGGGTATAGTTTAAGGTAGTAAAATTAAGGCTTTCTGGGGATAGATCCCACAGCTCAACACAAGTGTTGTGGGATATAGGGAGGCAGCGTCTTGGGTTAGGGGATACTCTCTGTCCTTACACACCCCATTTAAAGAGATTCCTCTGCCGAGCGGTGCCCCCCATAGTACTGTGAGGTATTGAAAAACTCATGATCTTCACTTGCCCCACAAACACCTTTAAATGGGAGACCCAAAATGGGTGCACACACATTTCTACATTACTGTACAGTCTTTACAGCCACACCTACTCTTTTTCTCGTAAGTGTATATATTGTAATGTATATGATTGTAAATTTTGACTTGGTCCGCTATCGATATGGACCG
>JAJOZX010002072.1:7500-20000 GCA_023014485.1 Bathynomus jamesi
TAAGCATGTCTTCGACAAAAGCAAGGATTGAAGAGCTTTGGATGTTCGAGACAGGAGAAAGTAAACAGTTTAGAATCAACTGTGTATCCTTTATCATCAGCACTCCAGTGAGCTTCTACGCGCGCGCGCACAACACACACACACACACACACACACACACACACACACACACACACACACACCTGAAAAGCTGTCATACTTCCCAACGGCATATTCAGATAAGAATACTGTAATTAAAGTACAAAAATTAAACGTTAATTCCAACGTCGTGTAAACCAGTATGGATGTAATGTATATCTTATGTAATGTGTTCTTTCTGATTTATTATTATTATTATTATCATTATTATTATTATTTCCCCATTTATATGTATATATACAGGGTGGCCATAAAGTCTGGAAACATAGGATATATTACGATAATGTTTTTTCTTCGTTGCAGATAAGCTACTATACAGTTCTCAGAAAAATGTCCTAAGTTTGCAGACTTTATGGCCATCCTGTATATATATATTATATATTATATATATATATATATAATATATGAAAACAAAGCAATATCACTTATTTTAATTCTGTATTCATAACTTCGTTTTGTTTCTGGAAATGATTTTGATTTTAGTGGCTGATTCTCTGTGGCTGTGGAAATCTAAATTTCGGGGAAAAGGGAGTCTTGGCTGGCTGGAATGTGAAAAGAGTCACGCAACCTGAAATATGGTAAAAGGAAAACAATTATTATCTTTATTTATTATTATACTATTATGTTCTTATCATTTAATAATTAGAATTAACTATAAAGGAATTGAGAGAGAGAGAGAGAGAGAGAGAGAGAAGAGAGAGAGAGAGAGAGAGAGAGAGAGATATATTATATTTATGTATTCTAACAAAATAGTATTGGATTTAAAGTATAAAAATGTTTTCCTTGCTGTGATTGGTCAAGCTTGTAGAACAATGAAATGTGGTCCCTGATTGGACAATTCATAATCTCTAACCTACCATGATCTAAATATCCGTTAGGAAGAGATGTACAGACTCCACCTCCGGAGGCCGAGATTTTTGTAAAAGCATATTCCGTAAGAATATACATAAAATAATATAGATAGATAGATAGATAAAGGTAACTGTACAGTATATCTTAGCATAATTTTCTGCGAACTATTCATAAGAAATCATGTTTCAATATGTTTTCATCGTAAGGATTGAAACTCCAAGTTCGATCACAGCTGTCAGTTCATGCCCACATGCCCACAGTACTGCGCAGTTGCGATGCTTGATGGATCTTTGCGTGTGTATGAACTGGATTCATCTAATCATTCGATTTGCTGGACACTTCGTAAGTTCCTTATATAAAATCAACAGAAAACACATAAGAGAAACGTAATTTATAATATTTCACTGAATAATGAATGCATACTTAAGTGTGAGAAATTAACACCTTAGTATGAATTAGCTTATCACGTTAAGACGTGGTAAATTTTTCTGCAGCATCGTCTGTTTTAAGGGAAACTCGCTTGGACTGCAATTACCTTAAAGAATTAAAGGTTAATTAACATTTGAATTTTCGTTAATATAAATTTAAAGAGTTTTTTATCAGAATCAAAATATTATTGAAAATCTTTTGTCTTCGTTAGAAAGATTTAGAATTAGAATTAAAATTAGAATAGAATTAAGTAAAAAGATATCTCTACCTCTTTCGTATTTAGTGCGAAGTTTTGTTAAGCTTTGCTTCGGTTCTTTGTAACATGGAAATCCTTTCTCTCAGCGGAAGTGCTGATAAACACTTTGCTCCAGTTTGGTGGATCGAGTGGAGAGATTCTCAAGTGGTAAACAAATCATCAGCGAAAGGAGATGTCGCTGGGCGTTCCTTTAAAAGACTCATTTCTTCCTTAAAGGTATGTGAATTTGAGCCCTGAAACTAATCAATACTCGTTATAGTTGGCGCTTAATCTAAGCTTAATCTAAACCTAAAAATAATAATAAAATAATTTTGGTTTTAATTTAACCTATTTACTCACCTTTCACTCAGGAATAAAATTGGATGGCAATAGATATGTGTTTAGCACTGAATCAATTTAATTAATTGTTTATAAAACTATTTCGTTTAAGATATTTTTTCATATCTACCCAAAAATATCTATTTTTAGACCAGCTATGTATAATCATCGGTGAATCAAATGTAAAAATCTAGACAAAATAATACAACACAAAACCAAACTGCTATTACATAAGCATATTCTAATTATGTTCAAGAAAAAATCAGTGCCAAAAATGATTACCTAAATAAGTCCATTCCGCATTTGGTATGAAATTATTTGAGTGCAATTACAATACAAACCACCTACGTCAGATGCTGCTGGCAACAGATGGCAGCGAAGGACTGAAACACGTTGGAATTAAGTGGCTGCTACAATAATATTAGCTTAGAGACTAATCTTTATAGTTACGTGTGACTTTTTTTTTAATGGGGTTGTTTAACCTCCTTCGCAACATCTAAGGTCATATGACGGAGGGGACCTACAGCTTTACGTGGGATCCGAACCACGGGTCGCTACATAATCTGGGTGCAGAGGACGGTCTCCCATTCAACTACTACCCAGACCCAATGTCGCTTAGCTTCGCTGATCAAAGGGAAGCGATGTTACGACATTGGCCACGACGTAGCCCTCACGTGTGACTGATGGGTCAAAATGTTATAAATACAATCGTGACACGACAATTGGGCGCAGGACAAATGAGCGCCGACAATTGAGCGCCAAGACAATTAAGCGCAAGACAATTGAGCGCAAAAACAAAAGACCGCAAAACAGTTGAGCGAGAGCAAGCAAATAAAAACTGGATAAAAGAAACAAAATAAGCTTGAACAAATATTTATTAAGGATGTTAAAAAAACAGTATTTATTAAGGATGTTAAAAATAATGTAGTTAGGTTAGGTTAGGGTAGGTTAGGTTATTGTTTTGCGCTCTATTGTCTTGCGCTCAATTGTCTTGCGCTAAATTGTCTTGCGCTTAATTGTCTTGGCGCTCAATTGTCGGCGCTCATTTGTGAGCGCTCATTTGTCCTGCGCTCAATTGCCGTGGAGCCAGATACAATATAGCATGCCCGAATATTTAATTACTCAATTAAGGTATCAGTGAGTGAAAGGGTTAAAACTAGTAGAAATCTAAAACTAATCAATACTGATAGCGGCGATAGTGCATAAGTTGGTCGTAAATTATTCTTGAAAAAAATACTTGGCCTTAAACTATAAATAGATAAAGTAAAAATGATTTTTACACGTTTAATGTCAGAATTACAGAAACGTCAACCTTGAAGTATGAAAATCCGTGAGATTTCTCATTCTCCCCCAATTTTATTATTATTATTATTATTATTATTATTATTATTATTATTATTATTGTTATTATAATAATAACAATAATAATAATAATAATAAAAATAATAATAATAATTATTATTATTATTATTATTATTATATTATTATCATTATTATCATTAGACTTATAATCCGTGAGTCTCACGGAAAATCCTTAAGAGTTGACATGTCTAGAATTAACAGTAAAAATTCATATCAACATGGATAATAAGTAAAATGATTTTTTCAACTATACACCCTTGATGATTGGTTAGGTTAAGTCGTGATAATTTCGTTAAAACTAACGAAAATATCAAGACTTAACCTAACCAATCATCAAGGGCGTACAGTTGTGACCTAACTGGGCATTCAATAATTTTCCCGTATGTTTCGAGGAGGCAGATAATGGAAAAGTACCATAATGCATTACATTAAACGTGTAAAAATCATTTTATCATACTTTATCTATTTATCTATCTACGGCCAAGTATTTTTTCAAGAATAATTTACGGCAAACTTATGCACTATCGCCCTGATAGTTTGCTTTTAATCTAAAACTAATCAATATTCGTTAAAGAATAGTTGGCTCCTAATCTAAAACTAATCTAAATCTAAAACTAAGTTAAAACTAATTTGAACCTAAGCTGAAACTAATCAATAATCATCATAGTTGGCTTTTAATCTAAAACTAACCTAACTCTAAAATTAATCAACACTCGTTATGGTTGGTTCTGAGTCGTTTTCTATAACACTTGCAATTATTTTCATTTCATTATTTTAAGAGGTAAAAACTTCATATGGAGGAGGTGAATGAAAATTCATAATTTTTTAAAGCTTTTCTGTTTATTTCAACGATAAAGTTGTCGTTTTAAACATTCTTTAATGTACTGTACTTCAACACATTCCATTTTCCAGTCTCATTTAAAGGGATTAAGCTTACATCGCGAACATTTATGCATATCTGTACATATACTTCAGGTTCTGATAAACGTCATAATTTCGAGGTGACATTTAATCGACAAGTTACTGGGGGTTAGATTAAGTTAGGTTAGTTATGCTTGGTGAGTTTAGGTTAGGTTAGGCTTGGTTAGTTGAAGGTGTTAGTGTTTTAGTGTTAATAGAATGTCGATTCGATCTAATGTACTCGTATCATATATACTGTATAGGTTCCTCTAACCTGAAAAATGAGTGTCATTCCAGTCTCACAGATACAATATTCATTCATAAAATGTAACACGCTAGATTATACTCAGGTGTTAGATCTTTCACCTTTTAGAAACCAGTTTCATTTCAATATATTTATTATTCTAACTATATTTTGCTAGAACGTTCATACACATTTATGTACACTTTCTTAATAAAATTCTTCTGGCATTTATGGGGTTTTCTTCTTACACGTTCACATTTAGTAATACACACAGTTTTTAAGATCCCGTCATTACACATGTTCTCTTTATCAACTTACATTTTCCTGTATTTTCACATTTATTGACTTTATCTCTCTCCATCTTTCGTGAACATCATCCAGCTTCACTCATCCAAGTGTTTACGCATTAGTCACATTTCAGTAAAGTCTAATTTACTCACTTCAAATGATCCCACTTTTTGAAGTGGTCTATACCATAACAAACAAGTGCTTAAGATACACAGTGTTCTAACTTACTTATTATATTTTATGCCAATCTGCCGTTTTGATGTGTGTCGTGTATCTTTTGAATTAACCCGTTAACGCCGAACGTTTTTGTAGGGTTAAGTCTAAATGCGTGTATTTAAAACGGTACGTATTCGACCCAGTCGGCGTTAGAGGGTTAAAACGTAGTTTGTTGTTGCGTGATTTTCCTCTGATTTTGTTTCGTACTTTTCACATCAATCCCACACTTCAAACGTAAAAGCACCTTCACTTCTGTCAAACTAATTTTGATTAATTACATTATTACATTCTTTCTCTCCTTTCTTCTTGGTCATAAGAACTCTACTTGTATTCATAGTCATTTCCGTCATTCTTCTTTCACCAACGTAAAGAAACCGAATTGCCCTTCTAAGCTATCGTCACGTTTAGCAGCTTTCAATGAATATGGAGATTAAGCAAGATAATGTTTCAGTGAATCATTTCAAAAGCCTATCTAAAATGTATTATATATTTTCACTGAATTAAGAAGCAGCTGTTTGGAAACTTAATATTTAATGTTAAATATTAAATATTTATTTTACATTAATATTTAATATTCAGTTTCGAACCCACTTTCCTAAAGACAGTGTATATATTAAAAGGGGAGCACTAATTCTGCAATTCATTGACATACGAAAATTAGCTTTTAATTTTTGAAATGATAAAATGTTTTAATAAAAAAAAGGGATAATATACTCATTTCGGTGCTCTTCCAATATGTGATCTACCATATTCCAATACGTGCTCTACCGTGAAACTAGCCTTATAAGGCTAACTAACGAAAATATCATGACTTAACCTAACCAATCGTTAGGTCAACTATACGCCCTTGACGATTGGTTAGGTTAAGTCGTGATATTTTCGTTAGTTAGCCTTATAAGGCTAACTAACGTACCTGCTGCTAATCCGAATAATCTAAGGTAGATCACGTATTGGAATGTAAATTTTAAGGTAGAGCACATATTGGAAGAGCACCCTCATTTCTTTTTACAGTAATCATTAATTCAGATAAGAGTAAAATTTATTATTAAAGTTTAAATTTACAGGAAATATACTTTCACAAAGAAGGGAAATGTACATCTAACACAGTATGTATTTATGGTCATTAACTTGCCAATTTTTCGATTCAAACTCTCTTTCTTCTTCTTCTTTACAAACAGCAGTAAACTAATAAAGTACAGAGGCGTTTTAGAGAGCCTTTAATATATGCGAATAAGAAAAACGATGAATAAAGCGTTATAAAGTAGAAAGGAAAAGCTATGTAGGCTGAAGATTTTGCAAATATACATAAACAAATACTGTACGTACAGACCATAAGACAGATAGAGAGGTAGATAGATAGACAAAGAGATAGAAGCACGATAGGTAGATAGATAGATAAGTAGATAGACAGATAGATAGGTAGATAGCTAGACAAAGAGATAGAAGCTGGATAGGTAGATAAATAGATAAGTAGACAGACAGATAGCAATAACTATACTTTTAAACCGTATAAGATAAATCTACATATTAGAAGTGAAGGATGTGCATTGTAGCTATGTCAAAACACAGATTCCCTCAAGATCATCGAAGTTAAGCGACGTTGGGTCTGTTTAATTGTTGGATGGGTGACCTTCTCTGCATTCAAATGATATGGCGACCCGTGGTTTGGATTCCAAATTCAGCTGTAGGTTTCCTTTGTCACTTGACTCGGCTCTTATTGTATGGAAGTTAAATCATACAATTATATACTTACTTACTTTACGTGAGTTTGAACGACGGTTCAGGATTGACCTGCGGACAACCCCTCTGCAGCATCCCGCCTCATTTGCGGGATTTGATGTACATTAAAATAATAAACTTCACATTTTATAATTTTTGTAACAAATCAATTAAAAAGAACAGCGCCCATAGCTTAATGGGTAACACTGTTCCACTATAAGTGAAGTAAAGACACTGAGATCGGGAGTTCAACTCCCGATGGTGCTGGTAATAATAATCCAGGAGTTAGCGCAATGGGCCGCGTTCGTCTGGCCTGAGTGCTGTGCCAGTTTCTGTCACTCCTCACTGATTACTGATTATTATTATCATTATTATTATTATTATTATTATTATTAGCGACGAATATATTTACATTTTTATAAACAGTTCAAATTTTTGTTCTTCCTTTTACAAATCTAAAATTTCAATATTTAATAACTGGATGTAGAGTTTGTTTTTTGTTTAAATTATAGGCAATCATTTCTAATCCTATTCAGTTTTCTTTTATATGACTGATTTTCCGTCTGCGAGCATCTCTAAAATAATTTCTAAAACTTGCCTACTATATTTTTAGATGTCATCAGCTCCTCAAGTAGGTGTTGCTCAGGTTTTAGTAAGCGCTTCTGAAGATGGAACTGTGAAAGAATGGTTATTTTCTAAAGAAGAGGGACTGTTGACATGCAGTAGTAAGTTAAATAGAGACTGAAATTTTGATGTATACCGTCTGTATCACGACTTTCTGTTAAATTTTTAGTGTTAATGGTATTGTGTAGCAGAAAATATAAGTGACGTGTAAACGCTTCAGCTCATTCCAATAGTGAGGAGTTTGTGATTTCAAAGTAATAAATTAATTATTCACCCCGACAAAGGGTAAAGCCAGTACAGATGTCTTGGGCCGGTGAGTCAAAGGAAGTACAGCCATTACAGATGTTCCGGGCGGGGTGATTCAGAGGGGCACAGCCAGTACAGATGTCCCAGGCCGGTGAGTCAGAGGTTGTACAGCCAGTACAGATGTTTTGGACCGGATGAATCAAGGGTAGTACAGCTAATGCAGAGATGTCCCAGACCCGGTGAGTCAGGGGTAGTACAGCCACCACAGATGTTCCGGGCCGGTGGGCCTGACTGCGACAGGGCATACGTAAACGAATTTCAAGAAGTTGTACTGTGACATTATGTTTAATTAAATTTTGACTTGTAGTTTCCAAACATTTTATCTTTTTTAATTTTAAAAATTTTGTTATTTCTGTATATGCGTATTTTGTCTCATACTGAAGATGGACGAAAATAAAGCATATAGACTATTTTCATACCACCGGGAAAACAACTACAGTACTATGGACGAATAAATTATTGTGGATTATTCTCATTACGACGTGTTTTTACCTCTTTTTTCACTAGAGGTAACCCTTTAAGAGTGAATAAAATCGTCTGTCGTTAACTAAAATAAAATCACTCAAGCGTTCGCTATACAACAAAGGATTATTAATCATTATTAATTAGTATTTTTATCTTGTAAGAAATAATATATAGGGTATTCTTTAGTATCATAAACTATCACGATACAAATTAAACTCTCTCCTGTTCTAACACATCGCGATATCTGTACACTTCTGTACATTTAACCTCTCGGCCTAGTATCACGCACATATCTACTGTGATATAAATAGCATATTAATAGTGTGTAATACTTCAGCAAAGAGATATAATGATGAAGGTAATGGCGAATAAACACGCAATAAACCGGTGCCAGGTACTGATTACGCGTTTAATCCTATATATATAATCTATTCTAGTCCCAGCGATTGATTTAAAAGGATGAATAATTAATCAATGGTATATGAATGGTGTAGTGTTTTTAGACATTTTTTATTCTTTCTTAGGTACACTGAACCTTATATATCTATCTAGCTATCTATATAGTGTGTATATATATATGTAACTGATTCGTTTTTCTGTCTCCTTTTTGTAGCTCTTCTCCGAATTTACCTTCCTACATGGCTTTCTCTAGAAATTGCCGGAAAAGTTCGTCTACCTTCCAAAACTAAAAGTTCAGCTGTTTCCCCTTTTGACATTCAGGAATCCTTTATTCCAAATTCTTCTTCCTCTCCTCCATTCCCTTCACGTAAAACATCGGTCCCCCCTTTAAGCAAACGAAGGAAGATCCCAAATGAAGAGAATAAAAGAAGCGCAGGAAATACAAGCAAGAAAAAGGAGGTAATCGCCCCAGAAACGAAACAGGCCATCCGTTTTGAGATATCTTCTTTCCAACTAGTGCCTGCCACGTGCATCAGCTTTAGGCCTGGAAGTAAGACGGATTACATGCTCGGAACTGTGGCTGGGGAAGTGCTTTTGGTGAGCTCAAATGAAAGTAATTGAAATTTTTATTCCTTTTTTTTTTTTGAGAAATAAATATAATGTGGAATGTTAATTTTTACAGACATATTTAAATTCTTACACACACACACACACACCACACACACACATATATATATATATAAATATAAACACGCTTATTTTATAATACATTTTTAACTTATCTATTTAAGTTATTCTTAAACACACACACACACACACACACACACACACACACACACACACACACACACACACACGCCGGCGTAAAGTGTTTCAACAATTCTCTATAAGAGGAGATGTTAGTCACAATTAGTAAGTTCAAAAGTAAAGAATGAATAAAAGAATGAATAAAGAATGAATGAAATAAAACGTAATAAAATAAGGTATTAAAATGACGAATGAAATAATTCAATTTTAATCTCGTAAACAGATTTCAAAGAATTACGGTAAAGAGATAATATCCAATAGATTAAAAATTAATTAAGACAAGATATTAAATTGAGTACTTAAATTTTGGCTTCATTTGGTAATCACTTTTAAGAGATTATCATATATATATATATGTCGGTGGCGTTTCGTCTTTGTGGACCGTGGAATCAGCCCCCCTCCCCTACCTTAAATGTCTTATTTGTTAGTGTACTATCGCTATTCATTGATATTATGTAACTATGTTTATTATATTGTAATATGGGCTTCGCCATTGAAAGAGAGCCAGGAACGCAACTTTTACATATACACAGTATATATATATATATATATATATATATATATATTATATATTATATATATATATATATATATATATATATTATATATATATATTGTAGCACTAGAAATTTTCTTCATAAAAATAGTTATTGAAGCAGATTTGAACTTTATTGCAAAATAAAATTTAAATAAAATGGAAAGAATGCAGCCATACTATTGTGAAAAACAATTTTGGTTTACAATGTGGTCAGTTCGCAACACCGCTTCCCGTTAGATCAGCGAGGTCAAGCAACGTTCAATCTGTCAAATAGTTGGAGAAAAGAACCTCCTCCGCGTTTAGATGTTGTAGCGACCCGTGGTTTGTATCCCACGTAAAACCGTAGGTCCCCCCCCCTCCGTCACGTGATCTTTGCCGTTACGATGACGCTACACAATCCTAAAGCTTTGAACAGAAAGCTTTTATAAAAACAATATTTCAGGACGTAATTTTTAGTTTTTTAAGTATTCAGTAAATATAAAAGTTTCCATTGGAATTTTCTCTATTCGGGATTCCCAAATGAATGTTCCATTTTTCCTTTTTGGACCGATTTTGAAACAATTATAATATTGTGTTGTTAATATTAACAAATGTAGTCCCCTAATTGGTCTAAAATCGGTCCAGGAAAGAAGGATATTGTAATGAAAAAAAAATGGCATTGTGAGCCTCGGCGATCTTGATTTCGGCCCTCTCTTTATATACGGGTGGGGGGCATCTTTTGCGGGCACTCGCCCTTGGCCCCTCCTTTCTACATAAAAGAAGAAAGTCAGTTTATACAACGGTACTATCTACAGTAGTGTACGATTTCTATTTGCATAGCGCAATTGTAGAGCTAGCTATATATTCTCCTCTTCCTGTAAGTTTCCTTCCAGGGTCAAGGTATTTTTTCAACCTTTTTCCGTACCCGCCTCTGACGGGGTGGAAACAGAGGGTTAAAAAAGTTAAAAAGAATGAACTAGTTTAATAACAGAAACCTCCCTTAGTGGATCGAAAGGTCTTTGGGGGTCTTCCTCTTGTCCTTGTAACTTCTTGTAACGAATTTAACCAATAAATTCTTTCATATTCGGTCCAGGAAATGGAACAATTAAATGTTTAGAAACTATGGTTTGTATGGAACATTTTAACTTGACACTGTACATATAATTTTCAGCAAAACAGAAAATTTAACCCTACCATCGCTCTCGAACATTTTCAGGGCAGACCTACTGTATATACACATTATTATTATTATTATTATTATTATTATTATTATTATTATTATTAATATTATTATTATTATTATACTCTAGTTCTAACTAAATAAAACTTTTCATTTATCTTCATTTCTCTTTTATGGTTCACTGAGATTTAATATTTAATATATTTCCATACCGCTACACAGCAGTTCGCGTTGCATTAGTGGTACGAGCACCACAGTTTGGGGACCACTGTTTTATATGATTCTTTAATATAACTCAACAAATATTAATAATAACTACCGTATTTCCCGGCGTATAACGCGCACCGGCGCATAACGCGCACCGGCGCATAACGCGCACCCTAATTTTGAAGAGAAAATTTAGGAAAATAAAAATTTAGGAAAAAATATACTTCCTACCTCACTTCACATGTACAATTTTAACGAGTTAATTTTAACATGTACAATTAATTTTACATGTACAATTACCGGTAATTTTACACGCAGGGTGATTTTTGGAGTATTTTTGGGGAAAAAAAAAGTGCGCGTTATACGCCGGGAAATAAGGTAGTTTATTATGTTTATTTTCATAGCAGTGAAATGAAACGCGGTACTAGTGTATATATATATATATATATATATATATATATATATATATATATATATATATATATATATATATATATATACGTATGTGAATGTTTCTTTCCTTCCAAATGGTTTTTTTGCTGTTGAAAGCATTTTCCATGTTATTTTTGTACTCCCCCGGAGGGCTAACTTCTCTGTTCTCTCACTGTATATATTGCCTCCTGGCGTGCAAAAACCTTCCAAGTAATTTTTCTCAAAATTCTGAGCAGTTATAAAAACATTTATATTTTCTAAACAGACGATCATTTAGACGATAAACATTGTTTTATCGTTCGAGTAAAATTCAAAGACGAGTTATTTTTAAATTTGTCTTCGTTTTCATACGATAGGCGAAACCGTGTATCGTATCGCCATATCACTTATTACTGTTTGCGTAACCTGTATACGTCAAAGCAGAGCGTTATATCTTATATGAGTTAGGCCCGGTCCTTACCTAATATATATATATGATATATATAGCTGTCCGGGCACGCTCCAATAATATTTCATAGTCTGTTTTGAATTTTAAAAAGGGCCTATTGGAAATAAACATTTTGTGACATTGACGCATATGTAGAACACATTTACCATATAAAAATAGGTGCAAAACGTGTTTTCGGGGGTGCTCTTCAAAACCTGCTTGGAGCAGGGTAGATTGTTTCATATTGTTTTAAATTATGAAAAAAAATGTCAGTGAATGTTTTTTTAAATTTTGCGATTAACTTTAAAAATTTGAAATCATTTGATTAAAGCTGTTGAGATCATCTCAACATCTCAGTGCGGTGTGTGTATTTAAAAAATAAATGAAATAAGCGCTTCTTGTCATTTATTGAAG
>JAJOZX010002072.1:25000-40000 GCA_023014485.1 Bathynomus jamesi
AGATCCATAGAAGAACTGTTCACAACTTCCGAACGTAGCCTGTCCTACGTGTCACAGGGTTCTAGGTAAATTCCACCGCGGAAAATTGCACCACGGTAAATTCCACCAGGTAAATTCCACCAATGGTAAATTCCACCAAAGTAAATTCCACCAGGTAAATTCCACCAATGGTAAATTCCACCAGGTAAATTCCACCCCAAATTATTTAAAATAAAATATGATTTAAATAAGTAAAATGTAAATATTTTATTCATATGGGTACAAATAGAAGAGTACAACGA
The DNA here is from genome assembly GCA_023014485.1 of Bathynomus jamesi. Taxonomy (NCBI): domain Eukaryota; kingdom Metazoa; phylum Arthropoda; class Malacostraca; order Isopoda; family Cirolanidae; genus Bathynomus; species Bathynomus jamesi. Next base: position 25,282 of record JAJOZX010002072.1, read on the forward strand.
ATACTGCAATAATTTATGGTGCTCTTCCAATATGTGCTCTACTGCGAAATTTACATTCCAATACGTTAGTTAGCCTTATAAGGCTAACTAACGTACCTGCTGCTAATCCGAATAATCTAAGGTAGATCACGTATTGGAATGTAAATTTCGCAGTAGAGCAGATATTGGAAGAGCACCATAAATTATTGCAGTATTCGTTGTACTCTTCTATTTGTACCCATATGAATAAAATATTTACATTTTACTTATTTAAATCATATTTTATTTTAAATAATTTGGGGTGGAATTTACCTGGTGGAATTTACCGTTGGTGGAATTTACCTGGTGGAATTTACTTTGGTGGAATTTACCATTGGTGGAATTTACCTGGTGGAATTTACCGTGGTGGAATATACCGTGGGGGAATATACCGGCCACCGTGTCACAGATCTTATACGTAAAGTAATTCCCACACACACTATTCCTAAACAGTTTCAAATCCAACTTCCAACCATTGTTGCGAGTTGGGTTATTATTTAAACTAAACATGCTTCAAAAATCGACATTGTTGAACCCGCGTAAGAGCTTGAAAACATTGATGAGTTGACTGCGCAGCCTCCGAGTTTCCAGCGAAAACAAATTCAGGGCGCGTAACCGTCGATTATAGCCCATATGCCTAACGGAAGGGATTAACTTTGTGGCCATCGCCTGCACTCGCTCCAGCCTCTCAATATCTTTCCTGAGGGTGGGCGACCAGAACTGCACAGCATACTCCAGGTGCGGCCGAACCAGGGAATTGTACAGAGAGAGCACAATCTCCTTGTTCCGAAACTGAAATTGCCTCCTGATATAACCCAACAGCTTCTGGGCTTTCTTTTCCACCTCTACGCACTGTTTGGTAAACTTAAGGTCGCTGCTAATTAGCACACCCAAGTCCTTTTCCAAATCAGTCACCTCGATATTACTCCCCAACATCGAGTAGTCCGACTTGGGATTGGCGTAGCCAATGTGCATCACCTTGCATTTACCCAAGTTAAACGGCATTTGCCATTTTTCGGACCACTCTCCTATCCTACCTAGGTCCGCACGCAGTTGCTCGATCGCCTCGGGCGTCCCAACATTGGCCCCAAGCTTTGTGTCATCAGCGAATTTGGCGATCCTACTGACGATGCCACCGTCGATATCATTTATGTAAATGATAAACAACAGTGGCCCCAAAACGGAACCCTGAGGAACCCCGCTAGTGACCGAGGCCCAACCCGAACTAGCCCCTTTAATTACAACCCTCTGCCGCCTATTCTTCAGCCAGTTTTCAATCCACCTACCTACTTCCCCATCGATACCCAGCGCGCGCACTTTGGCCATTAGCCGGCGGTGAGGTACCCTATCAAAGGCTTTCTGAAAGTCGAGATAAAGTATATCAATCGCCCTACTCTTATCTTACTCACTCAACATGACGTGGAAAAACTCGAGCAAGTTGGTGAGACACTACCTATGCCGTCTAAACCTATGTTAGGAGTCCCCAAGCAGCTTGTAGGAATCCAAATGGTCAACGATCCTATCCGCTATTATCCCCTCTAATAATTTACCTACAACCTAAGTGAGACTAATAGAACGGTAGTTCCCTGGACTTTCGTGATCCCCTTTCTTAAAGATAGGGGTCACGTTGGCTTCCCTCCAGTCACCAGGCACCTGGCCCATCTCCAACGATTTGTTGAAGACTGTAGCCAGGTGGGGAGCCACCTGGTCGCGCACCTCCCGCAACACTCTGGGGAGGAACTGGTCTGGCCCAGGAGCCTTAAACGTGCTCAGTTTGTCTATTCTATCGGGAACGCCTGTCGCGGTACACCGAACACTATCCAGGCCAGCACCTTCGTGCCTGACGCCTGGCTCGGGGATGACACGGGTGTCCTCCTTGGTGAACACTCCCGCAAAGTACTCATTCAGCACATTAGCGATGTCCGCGTCGGATGCTTCTAATGGGCTTTCTACTATTAACATAACTGAAGAACTCCTTAAGGTTCCCCTTGCAGAGGCTTGCCACCCGGAGTTTTGTTACGTTTCGCTAGCCTAACCTTCGCCTTCACTTCTCTGCACAGGCGGACATACGACTCAGTGTTCTCATGGGAACGATTGTCCTTCGCCCTCCAATACGCAGCTTTCCTATTTCGGATAGCCGAAGCGATGTCACGATGAACCACTTAGGCTGCGTTGAAGCAGGGGTGACCGGTTTTGAGGGTATGGCAGCAGACTGCAGCACCATAAACTCGTCCCGGAATGCACTCCACACTCCTCAACATCGCCGCCGACCTCTAACCCCATCTCACCTACGCTATCCCGGAGGCTAACAAAGTCCGCCCGCCGTAGATCGAGCTTACTGCCTCTCGAGTTACTACGCTTCACCCGAGGGACGCACACACGGAACCTAATCAGACCGTGATCACTCCCGCCCAACGATTCGTCAACGGTGAGGCCAGTGACGAGGTTGTCTTCGGTCGTGAATACTAAGTCTAGAACGCTTTCGCCTCGTGTAGGCTCATTGACCCACTGAGTGAGGAAGTTCTCATCAGCAAAGTCAACTAGCCTCCTCCCTTCAGCATCAGCAGTCCTGTCTTCCCACTTTATGCCGCGACAGTTGAAGTCTCCTAAAACTACACACACCCTATCCCCTAGCAGGCTACGGAGTTCGGTGTACAGGGCTGTATCCTCCTCGAGGAGGAGATGCGGAGGTCTGTACACCAAGATTAACCTATAGTTCGTCCCTCCCACGTTCAGATCGACGCCAAGCAGCTCCCGTTCCGATCGGAACTGGCAGTCAACCGGACTCAACGTGTCCCTGACGTATATTAGTACCCCTCCCCCCTCCCCACGGGTGCGGTCTTTGCGAAACATTCTATACCCGGGAATTCGAACTCCCCAACGTAGTCCCTACGATCAGTATGAATCCAGGACTCGGTGATAGCAACGATATCCTGGTATTCTGATGCTAAGAGCGCCCGTAGCTCGCAAAACTTATTCCTAATCGACCTAGCATTAAAAAGCATTGCACGGAGGGAGCCTTCCCTATTCTGACCGCCCCCTAGCACGACCCGTTTCCCGAACAGCCAGGGCTGTCGGGAGTTGAAGAGCCCCTCACCAACGAGGGGCAACTTCCGCAGGAGCCTGAGCCCCCCAACGGGAAGGAGGGTCACCCACCTGTACCTGGACGCACCCTTCAGTTGAAGGTACGTCCGCCACCGGCTCAACATCATCTCTCCCCGGTGGGGGCCCATCATCTTCCCCGGCTCGACCTCACCATACGTATAGGTGCCGGTCAGCAGCGTGCCTAGCACACCTTTACCCTTATTGAGGTGGACACCATCCCTCTGATAAAGGTCCCACCTACCCGAAAACGCGTCGAACGGGTCAACAAACCTCACGCCCAGCGGGACGCACAAGTCTTGCACCCTCTCGTTGATGCCAATGACCTTACTGAGCGCGTGGTCACTGGCATTCATCCGCGGTAAAATACCCATCAACATTCCCCTGTCTGTCTTCAGTTTTAGATCATCCGCAAGAGACATGATCTCGGTGATGATCCCTTCTGTAAACCTACCCTACCGCCTTTGAGGAACAGGTCGTTGCCACCAGCGTGGACAACGATCGCAGTCCTCCGACTAGCCACGCGCAGCTTCTCTACCTCCTTCCTTAAGTGCGCCGTTCCCCGCCCAGGTAAGCACCTTACCTTCCTCCTGTCCCGGTTTGCAGAAGCAAAGTACTTCTCCTGGCCCCTGATCTGCGAGTCCCCAATCAAAACGGTGTCTTCCTCCTTCGAGCACAGGAGACTAAAGCGGTTGGAGGTCCTGACAGGGGCAACCGGGGTCTCAGGCTTCGGCTTCGCAGCCTTCTTGCCCGAGACCTTTCGATACCCGTCGCCACCCATAGACTCAGCGCACTTACACCACCCGACCCACCCCGACCGGCAGCTACATCCTTCGGTTTCTTTGGGCCATCAGTAGGCCCCTTCCCACCCTTTTTCTTTATCGGCCCCTTCCCACCCTTCTCTATCGGCCCCTTCTTTGCGCCCTCCCTGCCCTCCACCTTGCGCCGCGGTTCCGTGCATTCCACGTGGGTCGCTGGCGATTCCTGACACTGATTTTGTACCCTGGCCCCCGGTTGCACCTCTACCCTTTCTCCGCGGTCCCGAGCTCTGTCCAGTCCATCGCTGGACCGCCTTTCCAGGGCAGCTATCCTATCAATGAGCTCCGGGGTGGAGGGCGCAGCCGCGTCAGTGACCGCCGCACCTCCAACAGCCGGTCTGGACGACTCGAGCCGCCGGACCCTCTCCTCTAGCTTCTCGTAAAACCGCATGAGTTCGCAAAAGCGGCACATGCTGGAGTGGTTGATCTTCTCGAAGCAGGCTTCTTTGAAGTTCGTCACCCACTGGTTTACTTCACACCTCGCACATTCAGCCTTCAGTTTCTGCGGTCCAGTCATTGTAACTTATTTATTTTTTTTTCGAACTCTGAATACACTGAATAAGATAAAGCGTTCTAGCAATGAAAACTATCAAAAACGTTCTGACCAGTATATAAAAAAGGAGGGGGGGGGGTGAATTCTTCCCGCGCGTAGACGCATCACCTATTTGCAAGTGACGTTCATCCCTCCAGAAGACTACACCTCTCGCTGCTGCCGCACCGACCAAAGGTCTCCCCAGGGCCGGACAGTCCCAAACGTGTCGCAGCTACCAACTGACAAACACTCGCGACGCAGGCGTCACGGATTTCCCGCCAGGAGCGACAGCGAGATGCAGCCACTTACTAAGTCTTACTAGTCACTCACAAGCGGCCAGACTCTTAGAATCCAGTGTTCAAGGGATATCCCACCAGACCCAGAGGCTACGCCCGAGAGTTTACGCTGGCCTGGCAGCCAGCTGGGCAGTAAAGCTCTCTCACCTAGAGCAGTACAGCCAAGCACCATCAATTGGTCACCAAAGAACGGTCGCAGGAGGCTGGTCAGGCCATTACGCGTTAGGAATGGGCTTAACGGGGCACTAGCCACACTCCATTCATCGCGCCCCTACGCCTGGGACCCCTCCATCCCAGTCTCTCACGACCTACGAGCGTTAAATGGTGTTATTTATAGAGGTTCCAAAGCCTCTCTTCCCACGCATGAGGTAGCAGTAGGGTCCTAATAGTAAAAGTAGAGAAAAAGACGTAATACTAAAAGTTTTTTTTTTGCAGTCAGAGAAGAGCATCCTTAACCTAAGCTAAAATGACAGAGTAGGGATGGGATGGGGTCTTAGTAACCCACGGGACAGGATTGTACAACAGACTTCACCCACCCTCCCGAAAGAGAGAGAGAGCCTAAAGGAACTGGCAGCCAATTTCTTTAGAATCCCACAACTCGGGACCGGCGGGCTGTCACACCCCAAGTATAAAGTTTACAACACCCAGAAGGAATGTGCATAACCTTTATACCCCCTGCGGAGAGAGTTACAAGGAAAAGAAGTACCTCAAAAGGCCTTGCGGCCCATACCGAGGAGGTACCAATGGCCACGGGTGCCAGGGAAAATTTTGTACACACTCAAATAGTGTGCAAGATTTGGTCTAACCTTTTCTTGAACTGATCCACAGAGGAACTGTTCACAACTTCCGAAGGTAACCTGTTCCATGTGTCACAGATCTTATACGTAAAGTAATTCCCACACACACTAGTCCTAAACCGTTTCAAATCCAACTTCCAACCATTGTTGCGAGTTGGGTTATCATTTAAACTAAACATACTTCTAAAATCGACATCGTTGAACCCGCGTAAGAGCTTGAAAACCTCGATCAGTTGACCGCGCAGCCTCCGAGTTTCAGCGAAAACAAGTTCAGGGCGCGTAACCGTCGATTGTAGCCCATATGCCTAACGGAAGGGATTAACTTTGTGGCCCTCGCCTGCACTCGCTCCAGCCTCTCAATATCTTTCCTGAGGGTGGGCGACCAGAACTGCACAGCATACTCCAGGTGCGGCCGAACAAGGGAATTGTACAGAGAGAGCACAATCTCCTTGTTCCGAAACTGAAATTGCCTCCTGATATAACCCATAGTTCTGGGCTTTCTTTTCCACCTCTACACTGTTTGTAAACTTAAGGTCGCTGCTAATTAGCACACCCAAGTCCTTTTCTAAATCAGTCACCTCGATATTACTACCCAACATCGAGTAGTCCGACTTGGGATTGGCGTAGCCAATGTGCATCACTTGCATTTACCCAAGTTAAACGGCATTTGCCATTTTTCGGACCACTCTCCTATCCTACCTAGGTCCGCACGCAGTTGCTCGATCGCTTCGGGCGTCCCAACATTGGCCCCAAGCTTGGTGTCATCAGCGAATTTGGCGATCCGACTGACGATGCCACCGTCGATATCATTTATGTAAATGATAAACAACAGTGGCCCCAAAACGGAACCCTGAGGAACCCCACTAGTGACCGAGGCCCAACCCGAACTAGCCCCTTTAATTACACCCTCTGCCGCCTATTCTCAGCCAGTTTTCAATCCACCTACCTATTTCCCCACCGATACCCAGCGCGCGCACTTTCGCCATTAGCCGGCGGTGAGGTACCTTATCAAAGGCTTTCTGAAAGTCGAGATAAAGTATATCAATCGCCCTACTCTTATCGTACTCACTCAACATGACGTGGAAAAACTCGAGCAAGTTGGTGAGACACGACCTATGCCGTCTAAACCCATGTTGGGAGTCCCCAAGCAGCTTGTAGGAATCCAAATGGTCAACGATCCTATCAGCTATTATCCCTTCTAATAATTTACCTACAACTGAAGTGAGACTAATGGGACGATAGTTCCCTGGACTTTCGTGATCCCCTTTCTTAAAGATAGGGGTCACGTTGGCTTCCCTCCAGTCACCAGGCATCTGGCCCATCTCCAACGATTTGTTGAAGACTGTAGCCAGGTGGGGAGCCACCTGGTCGCGCACTTCTCGCAACACTCTGGGGAGAAACTGGTCTGGCCCAGGAGCCTTAAACGCGGTCAGTTTGTCTATTCTATCGGCAACGACTGTCGCGGTACATCTAACACTATCCAGGCCAGCACCTTCGTGTCTCACACCTGGCTCGGGGATGACGCGGGTATCCTCCCTGGAGAGAGAGAGAGAGAGAGAGAGAGAGAGAGAGAGAGAGAGAGGAGAGAGAGGAGAGAGAGAGGAGAGAGTTACAAGGAGTTACAAGGAAAAGAAGTACCTCAAAAGGCCTTGCGGCCCATACCGAGGAGGTACCAATGGCAACGGGTGCCATGGAAAATTTTGTCTTTCAACTATCCTAGCAGTAGTAGAAAACTGGATAGAAAAGTAGAAGGCTCTCTCCCCACCCTCCGCTCCCTCCCTGCCAGAGGCAGGTACGGAAAAAGGTTGAAGAAAATACCTTGACCCTGGAAAAGTAGCCAAGGAAATTTTACAGGAAAGTGGAGAATATATAAATAGCTCTATATTTAGCTTGCTCACAGAGACACCGAGCAAGCGAACTCCTGCAGAGTTTTCTGAGGTTTTAATCTTAAACTATGAGTGTGTCAGTACTTTGTCTAGCCTATTTTTAAACAGATTTACACTTTGACTGGAAACAACCTCTGAGGGAAGTTGGTTCCAGATATTAACTATTTTATAGGAAAAGAAATTCCGCAGACTGAGGTCCTAAATGTCTTTACACACTCAAATAGTGTGCAAGATTTCGTCTAACCTTTTCTTGAACTGATCCACAGAGGAACTGTTCACAACTTCCGAAGGTAAACCTGTTCCATGTGTCACAGATCTTATACGTAACGTAATTCCCACACACACTAGAGAGAGAGAGAGACCAAACTGACCGTCATGTTTGCAAACTGAAGCATTTACTGTAATTCATATAGTTTTTAACAGTTTTGAACCCCTTTTGCTTCATCTTTGTTTTGAAAGATTTTAAATTTTTGTCCGTTATGACATACAGTATATAAAAAGAGCTTCATTTTAAAGATTGTGAGCTTCACTCTTCACCAACGTCATGTATAAATGTTCGTATCACAATTCTGTCTCACAGTGACGTAATATAAAGCAAAATTTAAAAAAAAAATAAAATTACTAAAAATATTTCTCCACGAGCCTTTTCACAAAACATTTGAGTCCCTTTCGTTGTCTTTGGATCTTTAGATTTTAAGCAAAAATTAAAATTTTGAAATTGTTGTGAAGTTGATGATGTGAGGAAGTTTACAGGAAATCAGACTTCCTGTATTTCAAACTATTATTTTCCAAAATTCCTATTTACGTTTATATTTACAGTAAATATTTAAAATCTTACTATTTTTACGATAAAAAGCTCTTAGTTTTCAGTGTCTTTTCTGAAGTGCAGTTTGAAATTTCTGAGTAAAATTTGGGGTATTGTGTTTTTTGGTAAGTATTCTGCTTAACGGCCACCAATTAGGGTGGCCAGACGTCCGGCTTTAGGCGGACAGTCCGCCTTTTGAGCACTCTGTCTGTCCTTAGGGTGGCCATTTCCAAATTTCCAAAAAGGAGGACACTGCGTATGTGGCCGTACGTTAACATATATATATATATATATATATAAATAATATATGTTAACGTACGGCCACATACGCAGTGTCCTCCTTTTTAAATGGCCACCCTACCACCAATACCTATTTCGTCAATGTGGAAATCTGTGGACTCTCTAATAAACTAATTCAACTTAACCTAATCTATGCCAGCCTAACATAACATAATTTAACTCCTAATAACTTGTCAATCAAATGTCAAGTTGAGAGGTGGTCGCTAAACTGAATATTAGCTTTTTTTTCTTTTTTTTTGCATGTTGTGAAGGGAACGAAAAGAATTATAATACTTGTACTAAAAATGGTTTAAATATTAATGACATTATATTTGAAAACAGGCGAGTCAGCTTGTATTTTTAGAAAGTTCAAATGCCTTCTCAGATTTCTCCAAAAAATTTTTTAAGAATTTTATACAGGATTAATCTCGAATAAATCCAAATCTTAGCCAACGCCCATACCCAAAAGCGAAGTGAATACACTGAAGTCGGGGTTCGATTCCCGATGGTGTTGGATAGTAATAATCTAGGAATTAGTGCAATGGGCCGCATTAGTATAGCCCGTGTGTTGTTTCTGACCCTCCTGACTGATTACCATAATCAAAAGCCTACCTCGATCTAGTCAGTTCACGCTCCCATTATATGACATACATATGATTCCCTACAAAAGGTTCTGAACACTTAGTATTTAAAAGCAACATCACAATTTTTTACCCGTTAGCTTCTGATATGAAGCTCAAAATTTTGATGGCTGCGTTCTTTTGTAAATTTATTTACCGATTGGATTTGCTGCATTTCACAAAATTGTATATATGAAATTTTGGAGAAGCGTGTACGAACTAGGTTTGTCTATAGACTTTGGTAAACACCTTTGGTTATTAATACGCTAACGTCTCGTCCGTTTTCAAGGAATTTATTTAAATAAGAATAATAATTATATTTTAATTAATTGTATTATTATTAATTAATTATTAATTTAAATAAATGTAGCTATTTATAGTTTAAGAATTTGGAGGAACATGAAAATAAATAATTTTTTTTTACGAAAAATCCGATTTCTAAGCGTTATCTCCTATCTCCAAGCTTTTACAAAAATCCATACATTTTTGTAAAAACTCCAGAAATCCTAGTCGACATTACATATACAAAAGAACACAGCCATCAAAATTCTGAGCTTCGCATTCGAAGGCAGAGGATCAAAGTTTGTGAAGTTGCATTTTAGAATCTAAGTGACGCGTGAACTTAAAGTAAATGTTTAAGCTTTCAAATGCATGAAATTATATGCATGTTATCATGCAAGATGGAGTGACAAGATAAAGGTATAATTATTTACGTTAACTTTAACTTACAAAACGCTCTTGAATACAAAGTAACTTATTTGAAAATAGTTTTATAGTTCATGAAGGATTAAATGCAAAGGTAGCGCTGAAAGAAAATTTCATTTTAAAAATATTATTCCTTCAAAAGCAATAGTCAGAGAGAGAGAGAGAGAGAGAGAGAGAGAGAGAGAGAGATTTAAAGGAAATTAAATTAATAACATGCATCATCATCATCAGCATTATACCATAATTCGTAGGTCCGTCTATCTGCCTCCTTTTCAGATTCAAATCGACTGGACCTATTTTCATGAAACATGGTGACAACACCCTCTGAGATCCCTGGAGTGTTTCCAGCAACTTTTTTTTCACATCGGGTGTCCTCCCCCTCAAAAAAAAAATCCCAATTTATCCCACCCACCCCAAAATTATATACACGAAGCATTTAAATTTCAAGATTTTGACCCATTGGTCCTGGGATGTGAAACTAAAAATTTTGATGGTTGCTTTCTTTCGTGAATTTGTTGATCTGCTTTTCTGGCTATTAGAAAAGTATAAAATTTTATAGAAGCGTGAATTGGTGGCCTTCCTTATCATTAAAGTCTACAAGTAAACCAAGTCCCAAGACGCTTCTACAGAGTTTCATACACTTTCGTGGAATGAAGAAAATAAAATTGGTGAATAAATTTAGAAAAGAATGTAACCATCAAAATTTTTAGCTACGCATTGGAAGCCATGATCGGTAAAAAAAAAATGTGCCAAGTTGTATTTGAAATTTAACTGTTTCGTGAGCGTCAAGTAAAATTTGTGAAGCTGCATTTAAAATTTAAGTGATTCGTGAGCTAATTGTAAACGTTAAACTTTAACTCGTTTGAAATTTTCTTAAAATAATCTTCAGTAAATTTTTTTGCTTGATTATTGTGACAAAAAGAAATTTGGGAATGTTATGAAAACAATCCAGACGAAGAATCTTAAGGAATGAATATGGCAAGAAAGAAAAAGACATCACTTGGAAATTTTGTCATTTTTAATAATGTTAGTCTGCAACAAATTGAATATAAAGTAGGCCACTGGGAATTTAAACATTCACGTTGCATTCTTCTCTGTCAAGAATAAAACATGTTTCCTAAACAATATTCTGGATTATAATACCAACACATATCAGTACCATGACTGTAAATTAAATATATATTGCCCGAAGGGTAATGACAACCTTCCGTATGAACTAGCATAAATATCCCGCCAATAGGGCGGGTTTTCTTATGCTAGTTTAATCTAATTTCCCGGACCAAGTGTCTTTCGACGTTTATGTACTAAGCTAAGATTTTGAGGCAAATTACGATGTTTCCCTTATTTTGTCCTCTACAGAAATGGATCCCAAAATTTTCCAGCCGATTGACCCCTTTGATATGTGAAGAAATTTCACAGACTCTTTTTATTTTTTCTTTGCCAAAATAGGCTTATGTGAAGGCTATATCTAAGAAGAAACATTCCTTACAATTTATCAGGGTTTAAAAGTAGGTTGGAAATTTTTCATGTATGGCTACTGTTTTGAGTTGTTACCGGACATTTTCGTCCTGGATTCGGCCCCAATGGGTTGTATCTCGGAAAGCCCCAGCCTTCGAAAATTTAAGTAATCATTAAAGCTTACTCTCCTGGTTCTTGAAAGGGTTGTAAAAGAATAGAAAACAAAAACTACACTGAAGCTTTGGAAATTTACTGGGCACTGTGTTTAAATTTAACTTAAAAATTTAAAATCCTCTCTAGACTGGTAACTTTGACTAGGTTACATTTTTGCAGCTTTATTCAGAGACCTAGTATCCAAAAATCAATGTTATAATTACTCAAATTTCCCGGACATGTCCAGGAAAAACCGAACGTATGGTAACCCTATTAAAGTACATGTTTAAAATATCATTCTCTAAAGTTCTATAAAAATATTCTCGTAAATAAACAGAAAGACAAACCAAAAATTGGAATTTACTATTCAAATAGATTGGTTTAGATTTTTTTTACAATGTTACATGCGTTACATTTGTTACATTGTTGCACTCTTTATCACATCTGATACTCTCTCTTCATGAAACATTTAAATTTCATGGGCATGCGATAAAAATTCTTGTTTACTTAAAAAAAATAATTCTTTTGAAAACCTAAACCTGTTGCATGGATTTATGTACGAGCGAAATTCAGTATATATACACACAGCATATATACTGCATATATACTGAATATACTGTATATTACATTATATATATTTATATACATATAAAGTGTGTGTGTGTGTGTGTGTGTGTGTGTGTGTATAGACAACTGGGCATTAGTGAGGTCGAGTGTGTGATAATTTACAGAGGTACAGTAATGGGGTAATTATGTTTGCGAGATAACATTTTTCATAGCTCAGAACCTTAACAAATTTATGTAAAAGACTATAAACACTTTCATTGTTGGTCTTGAGTAGGTTAGGTTATGCTATGTAAGGTTAGTTAAGGTTTGGTTAGGTTAGATTAGGCTAGATCAGCGAGTACCTCACTATTTAATGACTTAACAGAAAACCCCACTCGAACCCTCAACTGCGTCAAAAACACTTAAGGTTTGGTTAAGATAAATTAGGTTGGATTATATATATATATATATATTATATATATATATGTGTGTGTGTGTGTGTGTGTGTGTGCTCCTGCCACATCCATGATTTCTTGTTCACCGAGTTCTCATTAGCCACTTTTTCAGTTCAAATAATAATAATAAAACAAAATTTCTTATTTGGGGGTATCCGCTCTAGTTGGGGTAAAGCTATCCCCTATCGCCACCATCTTTCTGAGAGACGCGCAATGCATACGAGTAAGTGCGTTCTCCCGAGGAATATAACCACTGACTTGATACAAAACTTCAATCTTCCGCGTAGCACGATGCACGTAAATTTTTGACATTCAAAAATTCTCCTAAATTTCTTTTGGGTAGTGGTTTGGGGTGAAGGGGATTCAGAATGATTGTGGGGTTGAAGCCCCCTCCGTCGTTTTAAAGATATTTTTGAGATTCTGACATCCTTCTCTGCATCAATATTTTGAGGATGCTTCAAATTTTTTTCACATTGATTATAATATAATAATCATCCTCCAACAGTTTTGGGGTCTCTTTAAAATATTTTTTTTGAAAGAGTACTTTATAAAGAGCTTGAAGCTCTTTTGAAAGAGCACTTTATAAAGAGTTTGAAGCTCTTTTGAAAGAGCACTTTATAAAGAGTTTGAAACTCTTTTGAAAGAGTACTTTATAAAGATTTTGAAACTCTTTTGAAAGAATACTTTATAAAGAGTTTTGAAACTCTTTTGAAAGAGTACTTTATAAAGATTTTTATTTCGAAAGACACCTTTTTTATTTATTCATTTATATATTTAGTGATTTATTTATTTATATTATTCTTCCCTCCAAGATTTTTCTGGTGATTCATTTGACAATTTCTCCGCACGCTTTTATGCAGAATCGAAGTATTAACCTCAGAACGTGAATTTTGGTGATTTTAGGGGTTTATTTAGGAGTGGGGGTGGGTATCACCCCGATCTGAACGATTCTTGGGGGTCCGAAAGTTAAAGATTTTCTTTTTCTTTTATACTAAAGGATTTTTCTACAGGAATTTGCTTAGGGTATTAAGTGGCATTAAACCTATGACAAAGGTCTCTCTCTCTCTCTCCAGCAGCAAATTACGAAAAATTAAATCTCTCTCTCTCTCTCTCTGTTAGTTACTGTGTGTGCCATTCTTCTTCCCTTAAATTGCATATATATATATATAATATATATATATATATATATATACACACACACACACACACACAACACACAAGTATGTTTGTGAAATTTCAGAACAACAAATAAAAGACTTAAAATTTAATTTTGTGCGGTTAATGTACTGTTATTTTTCGTAAAAAAATGTACTAGTAATGGCCTAATGGTGTTCTAATTATAAAAAATATAATAATGTGTGGTAAAAGAATTTCCAGGGCGAAGTAATCCAATGATGAGGTTGTTTAACCTCCTTCGCAATATCTAAGGTCATATGACGAAGGGGACCTACAGACTTACGTGGGATCCGAACTACGGGTCGCTACAAAATCTGATCGCAGAAGGCGGTCACCCATCCAACAAGTACCAAACGTAATGTAGCCTTTAATTCGCTGATTGACGGAAAGCGGTGTAACAACACTTGCTCGGATTTAACCTTGCAGAGAGAGAGAGAGAGAGAGAGAGAGAGAGAGAGAGAATCCTGTATATTTTAATTTTGGTCAAAAGTATTGAAATTTTAGTGTAATTTTTAAAACTTGCTTTCGATAAAATAAAAAAGAAAAGCAAAAGTCTCTCTCTCTCTCTCTCTCTCTCTCTCTCTCTCTCTCTCTCTCTCTATATATATATATATATATATATATATATATATATATAACAATTGTTCCCTCTGTATATAATTGTTTTGGAATTTTATATGCACTTAAATAAATTGCAAAACATCAGCGCTGTATAACATTACTCTTTTTCAACTTTTTATTCGTGGCATTTTCTCTTCCCCGGAATTAGTGCCGAACTTTCGATCGTGACCGGATAAAGCAAGTGTACCGTGGGCATTCCGGTCAAGTGAGCCAAGTGAGTTGGAGGCCCACAGGGGAGGACCCCACAAACATCTTCCTATCGGCGTCTCTTGATGAAACAATTCGAATTTGGAACGTGAGCAAACCGGACACACCGCTCTGCATTCTCAAACTCCCAAAAGTAAGTTCGGCCGAACGTTCTCGTTATGAACTTGTTCATAATTATAACTGTAGATGAGGTGTGCATGCGAACAGTTTAAAGTGTTCATGCATTCGGAATTGGGGTTAAGTCT
>JAJOZX010002072.1:45000-50000 GCA_023014485.1 Bathynomus jamesi
ATCATCGGCTAGTATGCCACCAGTTTGAGAAAGACAGAAAATAAGCGTCTTCCACTCCTTATAGAATAAGCCAGGAGTCAAATCATCTGATTCCAATTTTTTTGTCACGTTATAAGGATGGCGAAGTAAGCCCTCGAGTTGTTTTACCTGATCCTACTGAGCCTCAGTCATGATGACATCCGGGGAGGCCATGTCGCTAAGGAAAGGTTTTATTTCAAGAATCCGTTGAATCATCATGTATGTGCTGCCCCACCGAGTCGCTTGGTCCAAAATTGCTCCTTTGCCAGCTCGTCGCTTCAAAATAGAGTCTAGTTTTGGCGTTCTAGCTGCCACAGCAACTTTTCGTATTCTTCCAATGAGATTAGCTGCATGTTGTCCTTTCAAGCCATCGCGTATTGCCAACTGCAGTGTGTGGACACTGCAGCGCATATGATGGATTTTGGATATTCTTGCTGCAGTATCCACAAATGAATCTAATGTATCGTGACTATCATGATCATCAACCACCATTACTTGTTCATTATCTTCAGAATAATCATCAACATAATCATCACTGTCTTCTGAATCTTCCACAACTTCTTTTTTGTTAAAATTTTTCAAGTGTTTTCACCATGTTGGAAGCATTGTCCGTTACAATTGACAATACCTGGTCCTTTCTGATGTTAAAATCATTTAATACATCCATTAGTAGTTTTTCAAGATAATCACTGGTATGCTGTGCTTTAGTATCTCTTACTGCTAATGTCCGCGTGACTACTTCTTTTTTATCATCGATAAAGCGAATATTAATTGCAAAATAGTTTACTCTATGGCGAGTACAGGAATCCATCTTTAAGAACAGGATTCGTCCTCGAAGACATTCTTTTAGTTAGTGCATGCTTCTGCTTTTGCGATTCTTCCATTATCATATTACGAATGTTGCCACGTTCTAATGAAATGCCAAGTATATTTGCCATTTCCCATTCAGATTAGCAAAGGCCGGGGTTGAAAAAAAATGTTAGAGGGAGAGAATTCTTTACAACCATTTCAATTATGCATGCTTTAAATTTGTCTGCTGTCATAGTCACTGTGACTTTTTCACTCATAAAATATTTTGTGACAGTAGTTTGACGAGAACTTGTGCTTGAATTGTCATCAGCCTTCTTCTTTCTTTCATCATCCTTTTCATTCACAATTTTGTAATCCTTTGGATGATGCCGTTGAAGGTGGCGTTTTAGATTTCCTGCTCTTGTTGGAGCATTGGATCCTTCACCTGAGAAGGCACTAATTTTGGCATCACATATTTTTTCCTGATCATCATCAGTGCCCTTTTGGCACTGACATACGTAATATTTTCCATCAGCAGTGAGTGAAAAATATTCAAAAACAGCAGATTTATACTTTTGATGTGACATTACGCTGTTATCATTACTTATCAAATTGAAATCTAAAAATCTGAAAAAGATTTTGGGTTGCTAGTACAAAATTTTTAAATTTCCTTATTATTAATTATGTTAATTAATTAATTATAATCCTTATTAATTATAAGCAACTATATTTATATATTATTTATATTATATATTTATATTATATATTATTTATATATTATATTATATATTAAAACATTAGGTTAAATCTATTTTATTCATAAAATTGAGCTAGGTCTAGGCCTAGGCTGCTATGGTTATTATAGTTGAAGGATTTGCACCGACTCCGACTCCGACTCCATCCAACTATGCACTTCCGACTCCGACTCCACTCAAAATTGACCGACTCCACGACTCCGACTCCTGACTCCGACTCCACAGCCCTGGAAAATATCACGACCTAACCTAACCAATCGTTAGGTCAGATGTACGCCATTGACAATTGGTTAGGTTAGGTCGTGATATTTTCGTTAGTTAGTCTTATAAAGCTAACTAAAGAAGGCTGGGGGCTCTGATCTTCAGGTGATCCCTCCATTCCTATTCGCAGTAAAGGCGCCAGATGGGAATGGCTAATAGTTCTTGACCTAATATAATTTAACCTACTCTAACCTAATCTATCGTAACCTAACCAAACCTAACATTATCTATCGTAACCTAACCAAACCTAACCTAACCAAATCTAACCTACCGTAACCTAACCTGGACCAAAGTGGGAAAGCCGTGGATGAGAATGAGACTGGCATGAATTACGAATATACCTATTTGAAAATGCCTCCTTTGATATTCTCACTCTCTGTTTTTCCCATTCTTGGGCGCGGAATGAAGTGGGAATGACAGTGAGTGAGATGATACCCTTCAATTCAATGTGTTACTAACCTTCGTTAACCTTGATTTTCCTTCTGCCCGAATTGTTCATTCTGACGAAGGTCAAGCGTGTCACTCCACCTTAGACCTACAATTTAACGTGGAATCCGAACCACGCTCCACCAGCAGCCCAGCGTCTTAACCACTAGGCTACCCAGGGTACCCATTTATCTACCAACCAATTTTTATTGTGTGGAACGATAAACAGCTGGGTTTTGCTGCGCGCCGCCTGCCGTCACCTGGTTTCAATCCCGGGACTGATGGATTCGTAGTCAGCGACACTGACCACTACACCATCGAGGTGCAGTATTTCAATTCAATGTATTTCGATGTATTTCAGTATATTTCAATTCAATGTATTTCAAAGTATTTCAGTATATTGCAATTCAATGTATTTTTTAATAAATAATAAGTATCATATATTCACAAAGAAAAATACTTGGTTGAAACAACGAAATTAGTTGGCTATTTGCAAACCGATCTAAATGATTAACGCAACCATTGAAGTTTTTTACAAAAAATAAACATCGTCAGTGGTATCACCGTACATTTCACTTAGCCATAATTATAATTTGCGTTGATTAACAAATATTTAACCACATGTAATTTCGTTGTTGTACCCAAGTCTTTTTCTCTGAGTACAAAATACCAAATTGTTGGAGTTGTTCATTAAAACTTGCGTTTTTACCTGAAATTTTTACTTTTTCTCACATTTACAAACATAGACACAGCTGATGTTAGTTTAACTAGTTTTTAGAAAAAAAAAGTTGGCGGATGAGTTTGCCACGAGTTGAATTTGTTGTAGAAATTGTTTTGTATGCAGTTTGCACACTAAATTCTGTTCGTTGTGTTTACTTTAACGAAATATAATTGAGCCTAATTGTATTTTGAATGCATGGACTATTCTATCGACTATTTAAAAAGTAGTTACAGTAAGTTGAAGGTATATGGAAAGTGCACTTTCCTAAAAGTGTATTTTCCGTGTTTTTTTTTTCTAATTTTCAGAGGCGCCCTCCTGTCAAGAATTGAATCGCTTGAACTACATTCGTTCTACTTTTGATCTACTGACAAATACTTAATGGTTTGCAGAGTACATTTAAGCTCATTTGTACTCTCAGTTCTAAAGTAGACACAGCGGACACGATTTAGAGTGATATGGATGGGGCTATGTAGGTAGTACTACAGCCATTACTTAAACATCCACTTCCATTTCGAGTGAAGTAGATACAAATGCTTTTAAGAGTGTCTCGAGTACTATAACAAATACCTGGAGCACAAACAATTTTGGAAAAGTACCAAAGGCGTCTCCTCTTGAAAGGATCCAAAGGCCGAATTGGAGCGATAGAATCGGAAACAGATACAAGATTGGGGTCGGAGGAGCCCAACGGAGAAAAAAGTTTGACAGAGTAAGAAGAAGGATGATAGGTGAGAAATAAATCCAAAATGTTGGGCCTATCTCCAAGGCGATCGGGGATACGAGTAGGGTGCTGTTGTACAATGTGCTCTAGGTCATTTCGGATGTAAAAGTTGTAAGCTAGTTCACCAGGGATGTTAGTGAAATGGGAGGAAAGCCAAAGGTGGTGGTGAACGTTGAAATCACCTAAAATGGAGATTTCAGCCAAAGGAGAGTGGGATAGAATGTATTGTATTCCACTTTGCAATTGAGGTAGTCAAAGAATTTTCGATAGTCAGTAGAATTAGGAGAAAGGTAGACAGCGCAGATACATTTAGTTTGCGATTGGCATGTAATCCGTAGTCAGAGGGTATAGAATTCGGAGAATTCAAGTTCGGGAATACGAGAGCAAGTTAGGTCACTGCGTACATATACGCAACATCCACTTTTGAAGTGAAATTGTGTATAGAGAAAGTAGGAGGGTACAAAAAAGGAGTTACTGAAAATTGTCCCAGACACCTGAGTTTCAGTGAGGAAGAGAAGGCGAGGTTTATAGGAGGAGAGGTGGTATTTAACAGACTGAAAATTTGAGGAAAGGCCATGAAAGTTGCAAAAGTTCATGAAAAGTGAATCAGGCAGAGGCCCAGAACATCTCGAATGACAGCAGCAGAACCAGCCCTGCTGCCTGGGTCTGCCTTCCCGGTATCGGCAGCGGGGAAGCCAGAAGTGGAGATATTTATGGTTTCCTCCCCAGTAGACTCCTAGGCACTTGAAGTCGTTGCCATTTTTAAAAATTTTGAAAAGGTTATGTAATTTGTAAGATACATGTATATGTAGTGAAGAATGGGAGAGAAGTGTGAGTTTGAGATCATGCTGGACTGCTCACAGTGTAGATGAGACAGAAAAAGATCAGCTAAGGAGGACAGTGACTGGACTAATGGGAGTTCCAGCACTCCCCTCTCTTCTGCCCAACGTCCCTCCGGAGTATTTCCCTGGTCGATTAGTATCTACAACCTCCTCCTACAATCTCTTCCTTTAAGTACATAGAAGTACCTGTTAAACTGAGTGAACTCAATGAAGATTCTTAGATTTTCCTATACGTCCATTTTATACTTTGTTTTGCTGAATGTAGCATTACTTGTTAATACTAAGACACCTTCCATCATCATTTGTAACCCCTCCAAAAGTTGCTTGCAACATCTAAAAATATGACAATCAATTCAAACTATTACATTAATCTTTTTAAGCGTTATTTGGATAATCAATTTGGGCAATCATTGCATGCATGACTGAATGTAGCTGAATTAATTTACGATTTCATAGGGTTTATGCACACA
>JAJOZX010002072.1:55000-127500 GCA_023014485.1 Bathynomus jamesi
TTTTTATAAACACTCTATAAACTTAAATAAATCTCAATTTCATAAATATTATAATACAGGGTGATCAAAAAGTTGCAGTGCACTGATTGTAATTTTTTTTATTTGTTTTTTGTTTCAGATTATTATAATTTATTATTATTATTATTATTATATTATTTTTATTATTATTATCAGTATTATTATTATAAGTTCCACGTTATATACAGTAATTATAAAAAATAATAAAAATAAAAAAATCAGTGCACTGCAACTTTTTGATCACTCTGTATAATAAACTATTAATTGCAGTCATTTATATATTCGCAAGAACGTGTAGAACTGTATACGACAAGTAAATATAATGAAAATTTTAAATTTTGGTGCGTCACTTTGGAAAAGAAATAAAATTTTATAGTGTTTTGCTTTTTGAATTTTTAGAGGCAAAAAGAGGTAATTAATATTTGACGAGGAAATATTTCACAACTGTTTTGAAATTAACCCTCGTCAGGAACCTTCAATTTACTTACGCTGTTGGAATCATGGGGTCTATATGATCCCAGTCCTAAAATCTTACAAAGTGGTGGTATAAAAATTTTGTAATAAAACAATGGCACGAATGAAATATTGTATTTTATATTTAAAAACTTTTAACGAATAATATCATCTCTTTCAATGTTTTTACCCCTCATAATGGTTCCTGATGAGGGTTAAATCTGAATATATATATATATATATATATATATGTATATATATATATACATTCAACTGCAAAGAACACGCAGTATAAATAACGTAAAGAACGACGCTTGTATAGGAGATATTCCGCGCAAGACGAGAAAGAGAAAACAACAAATGAAAAAATGAAGTACCACCTGGGAATCGAACCCGGGATCTTCCGATTGCCGGTCAGACGCGATACCACTACACCATGGTCTTCACTCTTCCAAATGCCGTAATTCCTCTACATACTCGCAGAAACCAATGCCCCAAGGGGGCACCTCCCGCATGCCGTAACATTATATACATTCAACTGCAAAGAACACGCAGTATAAATAACGTAAAGAACGACGCTTGTATAGGAGATATTCCGCGCAAGACGAGAAAGAGAAAACAACAAATGAAAAAATGAAGTACCACCTGGGAATCGAACCCGGGATCTTCCGATTGCCGGTCAGACGCGATACCACTACACCATGGTCTTCACTCTTCCAAATGCCGTAATTCCTCTACATACTCGCAGAAACCAATGCCCCAAGGGGGCACCTCCCGCATGCCGTAACATTATATACATTCAACTGCAAAGAACACGCAGTATAAATAACGTAAAGAACGACGCTTGTATAGGAGATATTCCGCGCAAGACGAGAAAGAGAAAACAACAAATGAAAAAATGAAGTACCACCTGGGAATCGAACCCGGGATCTTCCGATTGCCGGTCAGACGCGATACCACTACACCATGGTCTTCACTCTTCCAAATGCCGTAATTCCTCTACATACTCGCAGAAACCAATGCCCCAAGGGGGCACCTCCCGCATGCCGTAACATTATATACATTCAACTGCAAAGAACACGCAGTATAAATAACGTAAAGAACGACGCTTGTATAGGAGATATTCCGCGCAAGACGAGAAAGAGAAAACAACAAATGAAAAATGAAGTACCACCTGGGAATCGAACCCGGGATCTTCCGATTGCCGGTCAGACGCGATACCACTACACCATGGTCTTCACTCTTCCAAATGCCGTAATTCCTCTACATACTCGCAGAAACCAATGCCCCAAGGGGGCACCTCCCGCATGCCGTAACATTATATACATTCAACTGCAAAGAACACGCAGTATAAATAACGTAAAGAACGACGCTTGTATAGGAGATATTCCGTCTTGCGCGGAATATCTCCTATACAAGCGTCGTTCTTTACGTTATTTATACTGCGTGTTCTTTGCAGTTGAATGTATATAATGTTACGGCATGCGGGAGGTGCCCCCTTGGGCATTGGTTTCTGCGAGTATGTAGAGGAATTACGGCATTTGGAAGAGTGAAGACCATGGTGTAGTGGTATCGCGTCTGACCGGCAATCGGAAGATCCCGGGTTCGATTCCCAGGTGGTACTTCATTTTTTCATTTGTTGTTTTCTCTTTCTCGTCTTGCGCGGAATATCTCCTATACAAGCGTCGTTCTTTACGTTATTTATACTGCGTGTTCTTTGCAGTTGAATGTATATAATGTTACGGCATGCGGAAGGTGCCCCCTTGGGGCATTGGTTTCTGCGAGTATGTAGAGGAATTACGGCATTTGGAAGAGTGAAGACCATGGTGTAGTGGTATCGCGTCTGACCGGCAATCGGAAGATCCCGGGTTCGATTCCCAGGTGGTACTTCATTTTTCATTTGTTGTTTTCTCTTTCTCGTCTTGCGCGGAATATCTCCTATACAAGCGTCGTTCTTTACGATATATATATATATATACACTGTATTTTATATATATTACGGATGAAAATAAAAAAAAATCCAAGTTATATTTTTTAACTAAAAACACAAAGGCTTTCCTCAACCTTCTCTACATAGAAATATTATCTCCTTTTGTCTCAAATCACACAAAAAAGAAGTTTTGAAGACCAGTTTTTCTTTATAAAGAAGTTATGTATCATTAAAAGAAGTTATTGTATCATTTGACAAGAAGCTTTAATACGTAGAAGGAAGAAAAACTTTCTCTAGAATGTACCTTCAAAAAGAAGTTATAAGTTCTAAATTTAGACGGTTTTATTTTGAGTGAAGGGATCTAATTTAGATCCAGGCGAAAACCTTCCGCATGTCACGCCCCTTTCCGAGAAATCGATATCATGGGCCATGATATCAATTTCTCGGAAAGGGACGTAATTAAACTACTGTCATAACTCTGAGATAGTTCAGCACCAGAATCTGATTCATGGAATACCAAATTTCTAAAGCCACTGAATATACTGTGGGCATCATCCGATACTGGCATAATACCATGCATATTTTCTAAAGTGAGCAGACATTGCTCCTATATACACGACGGGTTAAACAGGGTATATGCCAACACGCTAACGACCAGTAGCACTTACGTCACACCTTACAAAATGATTTGAAATAATATTTATAAGTAAAACTAGTCGTACTTGGAAGAAAATTATTCAAATAACCCTAACCAATACGGATTCAGAAGAGGAAGATCATGTTTGTTGCAGTTTTTAAACCGCCAGGATAGAATTCTAGAAATTCTATGCCAGAAGGAAAACATAGATGTAAGATATCCAGAAGGGAATACTTGAGCATAAACTTAGGATAATGGATATTACGGATTAACTTCGATTCTGGATCTTTAATTTTCAGATAAAGCTCTCACAGAGTAGTAGTAATGGAATAAAATCCAGAGATTCACCAATCACTGGTGTACCCCAAGGAAGAATATTATCTCTTTTACTATCTTTTATAATGAGTGCAGATATAGACGAAGATATAAGAGACAATATAGTGTCATCATTTGCAGATGACACTTTAAAGATTTGCAAGTAATTAACAACGAAGAGGACATAACTAAATTAAAGAGTTATATGACCATATTACAGTATACACACTAAACAGAAGTAGACGCTTCGTTAGACGTTTTATTGTTCCAATTTTGTGACTTTTGAAATGTCTAATGCGTTAGAAATTTCACATTCGTTAAACATTTCGTTAGATATTTCAATAAGTCAATTGAAATGTCTAAACTGGGATCTTTTCCGTTTGGGGGCTAGCAGCGAATTTTAATGAAACTCGGTATACTAATGTAGTTTTGGTCACTGATTTCGAAAATAACTTTCTTTTTTTGGAGAAATGAAAAACAAACATGTTAGAGCACTTTAAATAATTAATGTGTTTTTAACGAAAATATCATGACTTAACCTAACCAATCATCAAGGGCGTACAGTTGACCTAACCGGGCATTCAATTGACCTAACTGGGCATTAATGCTTGATTTTTTTCTGCTACTTTTACAGATCTGCCGGGATCCTTCAGAAAACGTATTCTTCTAAAGTTGCGCTTTTTACCGTTTGACCACCCCTAAAGGGTCCCAGTTTTTTAAACATTTAAAAAGACTAATCTAAAATGTCTAACGAAATGTCTAACGAAATGTCTAATGAATTCTCTGACAATCAAATGACTAATGCATGAAAGTTTAAGAAGTTTAAATTTACTGTAAGTATGAGCCTAAGTTTACATGAAAAGATTGCGGATCTTTTCCGTTCGACTGCCGCCATTGAAACATAAGAAGTGAGTGCCCCCAGCCTTCTTTACTTAGCCTTATAAGGCTAACTAACGAAAATATCACGACCTAACCTAACCAATCGTTAGGTCAACTGTACGACCTTGACGATTGGTTAGGTTAGGTCGTGATATTTTTGTTAGTTAGCCTTATAAAGCTAACTAAAGAAGGCTGGAGTTTAATTATGTTTCAATGGCGGCAGTCAAACGGAAAAGATCCAAGATTGCTTCAGGGCATTACTTTTAAAAACTTTTGACGTTCAATTTATATCCATTTCTTCTTGTAACTGATTCTCGATCACTATCAAATAACTTCCTGTAATTTACATTATCAAAGCCATTTATTAGTTTTAAATACTCGAATTAATTCTCCTATAAGTCGATGCTTTCCAAGTGAATGCATATCTTGTTCAGTTAATTGTTTCTAAACTATTTTACTTCTCAGTTCTGGATTCATTTCGGTTGCTCTAACCCGAACTCTTTCGTATTTATCAGTGTCTTTTTTCAAGTATAGGCTGTCTAACCTAAGGCTGGTTCAAGGTCACAGGCTGGTCCTTAATCTTGAAAGACTTTACTTGCCAAGGCCTAGCCAAATAAATAAAATTAATAAGAAGACCTAATCCTACATGGAACAAATGAATAAATACACAAATATAATAATTGTTTCTTCCTCTTTTCGAGATAGTCTATAAATACGAACACTAAATAAACTGCGTCACAATTTCAAAGTATTTTTAACGATAAATGCGCATGCGTCTAGGCGCAAGGAATAGAAAACTAACTTGTTATACAAATGAAATGGTTAATTTCTACACCTTTATATATTTGAAGCTTTTAAGCACAGTTTTGAGACATTTCAAATATCTATTAAACACTTCAAAACAACTTCATTTCAGAAAGCTAAGTTCATAACGAGATATCGAGTAGACGTTTCGGTGCTGGTTAAGTGTGCGGTCTACCTACGATTGGTTAGGTTTAATCATGATATTTTCGTTAAAACTAACGAAAATATCATGACTAAACCTAACCAATCGTCAAGGGCGATTGACAATGGGATGTAAACAAACAATTAGTAAACAAGATAAGAAGCTATAATTAAAAGGTAGGCCGCCGAATCGTAGGTAGACCGCACACTTAACCAGCACCGACGTTTCATATATATTATATATAACCAAACGTTTAATACCACTTAGAGTGTACGGAGGATTGCCAAAAGTAAATAAACACCTTCAATTTTCCCATAGTTTTTGATATGATAATAAAAGTTAATAAATAATAACATATTTATTGAATGAATATATTTAGAATCGTGTTGCTTTCCTCTTCGTATTATATAAAGCTGATACACGTTCTTGCTAGGTTTGCCAGGTCTTCGGTTTTGGGCCGGAGTCCCCGGAAATTGAGCTTTGTCTCCGGTCTCTGGAGTTTATATATCGTTATCGTTATCGTATATATATATACAGTATGAGGAAGTTTATATATCGGTTTAGCTACATAAACAAATAATGATGAGCTTCGTAGGTAAAATCTCTGGATTTGGAAACCATCTGATCTGGCAACCCTAGTTCTTGCATTCTATAAATAACCTTCACCATTCGTTCCTGAGAACAAGCAGTCGTAATGTCTATTTATTTTTGTCAACCCTTTCTATAAATGGAGTGAAAAAAATAGTATGAAGTTCATTGACGATAAATTTCATCTCTTCGACGTGGTAATGTAATAAAGGATTGCAACAACATAGTTATGAAACAAAAGCAGAAACACGCAAATAATATTGAAACACAAGGTCAGGGACTTAAGAGTAATTTCAACTTCAGCTTTATTGTTCTCTCAATATATATACGGGATATACATTAGGTGTAATAATAATTATTGGTTTTGTTTAACCTCCTTCGCAACATCTAAGGTCATATGACGGAGGGGACCTATAGCTTTACGTGGGATCTGAACCACGGGTCGCTACATAGTCTGGACGCAGCGGACGGTCTCCCATCCAACTATTATCCGACCCAATGTCGCTTAACTTCGCTGATCAACGGGAAGCGGTGTTATGAGATTGGCTATAATGTAGCCCTACATTAGGTGTAACAAGAGTGTATATATATATATATATATATATATATATATATATGCAGTAGGCTTTCGATATTTAGGGGTTCGCGAAATATAAAAATCGTTATAACAAATCGCGAAATATCGCGAGCCTAGTACATATATATATATATATATGAGAGAGTGCAACAGTTAACGTTTTCCTTAACATATATAACATAGTATAATAATAATAATAATAATAATATTATTATTATTAATATAATTATTATTATTATTATTATTATACATACTGAGGACATACAACTGGTGTCAAGAAAGTTGTAACACCTTAAAAATTTTTGGAATGAGAGAGGTATTAACAGACATTACCTGTAACATCACTAATGTACTGTATGTTGAGTACTGATAATGAATTTAGTAACACTTGTCAACATTTGTGAACTTGTTCACAAAGATTTCGTGTAATTATTAATTACTATATTACTAGTAGTAATATTATTACTACTAGTAGTAATATTGTTATTATTAGTAGTTCTAATATGACATACCTTTAATTTTTGCAGTTTCTTGGTAAATATATTTGAACCAAGAACTGGTATGAAATTCAACACATCAACGATGCATCATTACTCAGAAGTAGAATGCAAATTTCATTTGACTTTATCAGCCAAACTTAAAAAGTTCTATGGTGATGCAACTCTTTTGGCTTAGCCAGCTTTGGACAAGAGTTAGGATCTTTTTTTTTTTTTTGTCCTTGACTCACGTCATTGTCGGAGAGTTTAAACTGACATTAAATTTCTATCTATAAGTCTTCTTCTTCTATAGACTTTTATAGACTTTAAAACCAATTACTGACATGTACAGCTTTGACCAAGTATTATTTAGTGAACGGCGAAAGTCATTTATATAAAGAAGGAACAAGATACGTGTCAGAATGCTCCCTTGAGGCACTCCGTGAGAAATGGATCTCGTCTGTGATGTAAGCGAGTCCTGTGCTACAAATTGTGTCCTGTTAGACAACTGTGAGCGAAACCATCTTAAGGGTAGTCCCCTGAAGCCGTAATGTTCGAGTTATTTAAGAGAATGTCATGAGGTACCGTCAAGAGCTTCAGTTAGGTCAAGTAGGATGAATTATTTATGTTTTTTTCTCGTTCAGATGGCTATGAAATTATTCTAATAGAGCAGTTATTGCGTCGTTGGTCATGTTTCTGTGGAAAGTCCAATTGTTTTTTGTGTATTATTTTGTGTTATAATATAAATTTAATTATTTGATTCTATATTACTCTCTCGTATAATTCACGTACGGTTGGAAGGACAGAGATGGGTCTGTAGTTTGAGGGCGAAGTTTTATCTCCTGGTGTGTAATTAGGGCATACTCTAGCCTTTTTTGGCAGTCTGGGAAGATATCATTTTCAGTCTATAGGTTTATGAGCTTTGAGAGCTTAGGCGCAATTAAATTCGCGTATTCTTTGTAAATTCTGTTTGGAGTTGTGTCCAGCGTACAACCTTTATTTTTCAATTGTTTTATGGCTGTCATTAAATTGTGTGTCGTAATAGGGGATAGGAAAAAGAAGTGAGGGATGGGGAAAGACCTACAGTAGGTACGTATCGAAAGACCGCGCAGTGGGTGGGATATTAGAAGCGAGACTGGTTCCCAGTTTCGGTGAAAAATTCGTCGAACGTGTTTAAAATATTTATTGCGTGTGTAATGGGTTTATTATTAATTAATAGTGTTTCGGGTGAAGAGGGTTTTGTTTGTTTCTTATAAGTCTTACAGTATAAGTGGCTTTGTTAATGACGTTCCAGTATTGTTTGGGATCACCCTTGTATTCTTCGAATTTATGCTTATATTAATTAGCTTTTGCTTTGAGTATTAATGTATTGGTCTGTTTTGATAGTGAGTGTACACTTCATTTGGGAGTAAACCTTCCTTCACATTTCTGTATATTTTATGTTTTTGTTTAATGAATGTCTTCAGACCTGGGGTCAACCAGGAATTGTTGATTCTAACAGTAGAAATATTTTTTTCAATGATGAGGTATAGGAAACAAAGGAAACAAAATCTTACACCACACATTCAGTCTTTAGAAAGAACATTCACATCTAAAACAGAGGAAACAGAAAATGAAAATTAGGCTGGTTCAAGATTAAAATCAGTGAAACTACAGTATATTGGAAAGACGACTTAATAATATGTGTAGAAAGTCTTGAAAAATCAGTGCGTAACTGCAGAAAAGAAGTAAAAAAATACTGGAATGACAAGAGAGGACGACTGTGCTTCATTCCAACTGTAGCAGGACATTGAGGGACGCCTGAGAAGAAAGAAGGCACTCTCAGTATAATAGAAACTCCAAACTATTTAATATCCTGCCGAAGGAGCTGCAGAATCTACAAATCATTCATTTAGCTGCATTCAAAAGACGACTTGATAAACACTTAAGTCAAGTTCCTAACCAGCTTTGCGTGGCAGATTATGAAGGCAGGATAAGAGCTGAAAATAAAAAAAAACCCTTTCATTAAATCCCACACATAAAAAGAAAGATCCTACTGAAGGGCCAGTAGAAGGCCAATTCTAAACATTTATTCGAAAACAACAGAAGTTAAAAAAACAAAAAACAAACGGTAAATTTCAGCCTTTTTGTACAAATATTTAATTAAATGAAAAAAGGTTTATAAAATGGAACTCCATTTTGTTTATTAAATATTGAAAACTAATTAATTTATATTGTTCAGTTATTAATTATTTTAATATATAAAAATATGAAAAAAAATTATATATCAAATCAGAAATAAAAAACAGCCCTAAAAATTATATACAGTATATATATATATTATATATATACACACACACACAGTATATAAATTTTTGTACCGAAATTAAATTTGTTTGAAAGGATTAAATTGTTTAAATTTATTTAGATAATAATTTAGAAAATAAACTATAACACGAAGTGATATAAGAGGTTTAGAGAGGCAAATGTATTTGTTACCTTAATTGAGGAAATTTAGCCGAGGCAAATCTTATTAAAACATTTTTCCGCATATCAAATTTTAATTTAAATGATTTCAATTAATTTTTAATTATTGTTTATGACATTTGATAAGCGTTTTATTAATTTTTATATGTTTACTCATAGGAAATTTGAATAACGTATGCGAAATTTGTATGTATACAGTATGGGTTGTCCGGCCCGCTAAAGAGTTGTATCAGGCCCGGCTGGCGGATACTGAAAATTCATTATCTAATGTTATATTTTATTTCAATAAAATTAAATTTTAAAATAATTTTTTTATCTAAAATTTCCACACTGGCCCTCGGTGTGGGTCATTAATTGAAATATGGCCCTTCATGGAAAAAGGTTAGACTCCCCTGATATATACAGTATATATATATATATATATATATATATATATATATTATATATATATATATATGGGATGAATTTCACAATTAGACAAGTGAAATGAATGAATGATTGCTTTTGTTGCTTTTTAATAACTCTTTAGGATCGATCTGAGTTTGACCCTTCTGCAGCATCCCGCCTCATTTGGGGAATTTTATGAAGGAGATAGTTTTTTTTTTTTACTTTCATACTACTCTCATAGCCAGTTACACATGGTTGGTCAGGGACTTTGCACCTTACATTTCTTTAGAAAGACAACAGCACTCCATGTGTTTGTCCCCTAGTGCTAAATTATCTTGTATATATATATATATATGTGTTACGGACCACTAATTCTGTCCCTTTCAGAGCATTCACACTCAATTAGTAGATGCGTGTCTGTACGTTCTACATTTGGTACTTTAGGAGTACTTTTAGTAATAGATGTATCAGTCTTGTCTAATTGTACTGTTGGCAGCATAAGTACATTCAATTTTTATGTATGTAAATATATAGATGTACAGTTTATTGATATAATGTATATCTATGTACGTATAGAACCTATACATAAATTAATACATTTACAGTTTCAGAAAAAAATTCGCATAGAAACCTAAAAATTTAAAAAAAGTATAAAAAGTCACCAAAGGAATAAAAATACACAAAGAAAAACAGAATATTACAAATTAGTAATTTTCTATGCGTTTTTGAAATTTAGGTTCCTAGGATAACTTTTTTCCGAAACTGTACTTTTGGCACCAAGAGTAAGTACAATTAGACAAAAATAATACCTGTACAATACAACCTAAAGTACCAAATTTAGAGTGTATTGATTTTGTATTGAATTCCCATCAACCAAAGGATCGTTCACTAAAATGTTCATAACCGTTCATAAAATTTTATAAACACGTTCATAAATATAATAAAGAGCAGTTTCGATGGTTGTATCAATGTCGAATAATTCATACTGGTTTTCTACTTTGTTTTCGGGTTTGGAGATGTTCGACGTAGACTTGAGTTGTTCCTTAAGGAATTCGCTATTTTTTTTTACCATTTTCGTATTTGTTTTCACCTTCTTTAAAATACAGGGTGTCCCATAAGTCCAGTCTCATAGGAAAATTTATTTTAAATTAAATTTACAAAACTAATACATTGGAACTAAAACAAATGTTCAAATTGATGTCTTGTCTTGGTGAGGAAAAGGCGAAGACCTTTTTCTTGCGAGTTTAACTTCCATATCAGCCATTGTGTGTTATTCTACTTGCAACAAATAAAAGGTCCCAAAACAAGACATCAATTTGAACATTTGTTTTAGTTCAAATGTATTACTTTTGTAAATTTAATTTAAAATAAATTTTCCTATGAGATCGGACTTATGGGATACCCTGTATATATACAGGGTATCCATAAATTATGTTTAGAAATTCAATTCAATTTCAACTGAATTTGTAGAGATAATTTATGGATACATAAATATGTCCCTTTATGGCCCTTTATGAGGGTTTGAACGACGGTTCAGATCGACCTGCGGTCGACCCCTATGTAACATCCCGCCACATTTGCGAGATTTGGTGAAGGAGGGAATTGATTTCCGATCTCTTCCTTCCCTCGTAGCCAGCCACGCATGGCTGGTCAGGGACTTTGCACAGGAATCTGTCTAGCTGGTTCTTGAAGTCATTCAGGTCGGTGTGCTGGAGGTTCCTCACTCCTTTTGGCAGAACATTAAAAAGCTTTGGGCCTCGTATTCTGATGGTATTTTCCATTCTCGTTTTCATGGCCCCCCCCCCCTGTCCCACCACAACTGGGACAGTACAAAATATGCTTCTTCTCTCATTCCAGTTTGTTTCCATTTCGTTTCTAAGGTTGAGGACAAAACCCTCGAGTATTTTCCATATGTATATTATTATGTACCGCTCGCATCTTCTTTCCAGACAGTAGATTTTCAGGGATTGTAATCGAGACCAATAGCCTTTACCTTTCGTTTTCTCTATCTTAGACGTAAAAGTCCTTCCTATGGCTTCTATGTTCGCAATGTTTCGTTTTCTGTATGGGCTTGTCAGTACTGAGCAATATTCAATTATTGGTGTGTGTATATATATAATATATATATATATATATATATATATATATATATATATATATATTTATTTATTTATTTATTTATTGGGTGGGGCAAAAGTCGCGCAGTATAGGAATTTTCAGTGTTGATATTTTTTTTTCTTTTAGGTAGGAGATGGCTGCGAAATTAACAATAGACGAGAGGGTGAGCTTGGTTTTAATGTATGGAATACCAGATACAACAAATCGATGAAACGGTACAGAATTTAAATTTTGTACCGATTCATCGATTTGTAGTACCTGGTATTCCATGCATTAAACCAAGCTCACCCTCTCGTCTATTGTTAATTTCGCAGCCATCCCCTACCTAAAAGGAAAAAATAATATATTATAATCACCACCGAGAATTCCTATGATGCGCGACTTTTGCGCCACCCTGTATATACGAATTTCAATCTCATTTTAAAATCTGTATCAGTTATTAGGTGGAAAAAAAGAGAGATGCATATCAAATATATATAAAACATGAGTCTTATGCTTTTATATCGAGACCTTGGCCTAAAACCTTGATAAAAGCATAACATTATTCTCTCTCTCTCTCTCTCTCTCTCACACACACACACACACACACACAATGAAGATAAAAATTGGGGATGTTCTTTGTTCTCTAGTTTTGTATGTCCAAATAAGTAAAAGTAAATAAGTTTATTTGTGTTTTCTGATGTGATGTATATCGTATCCAAACATTTATAATTAATTAATTGTAAAAATGACCTTGATTACATCGAAATACTGGTTTTATTCCTGTAAAAGCGCATTTGAAATACGGGTTACATCTTGGCTACGTCGGAACACCGCTTCCAGTTATATCAGCGACGTTGAGCGACGTTTCAATTTTTTTAGTAGTTAGATATTTGCTGGATGGATGACAGTCGTTTGCATTCAGATGACTTAAAGACCCTTGAATTGTAGGCCTCGTCTGTCACGTGATCTTTGCTCTGGCGAAGAAAATTAATATATTTTGTAATATATTTTACATGTTATTCAGAGAGAGAGAGAGAGAGAGAGAGAGAGAGAGAGAGAGAGAGAGAGAGAGACGTGGGGAATAAGATGAACCTTACTTATCGTATTCTTTCTTTCACTGCAGGGGGAAAAAGGAGGTGGGTACCTGGATACTAAATGGTGTCCATGGTACGTCAACCTCGTAGCAGGTATTCACAGCGAGGGAATTCACCTGTGGGACATTTCCCTCTCGTCTCATTCTCCTGTCCTTTCTCATAGTGTCCCAAAGGCAACCTGTGCTGCCTTTTCCCCTCACACCAGGGTTTGTATCCCCTTTATTAATTATTTCAAAAGGCTTTTCGTAGTATCGCATAAAGAAAGAGAAAGTATTGCATATTTGTTTATCTCGTATATTTTAGTGTCGTAAAATTGTAAAAAAAAAAAACTGTTGTCTGCTCTTTATAATGTGTGCTTATATTATTAAAACACTGTATCTGTACTGTAAACATACAGTAAATACGAGTCTTTTCCTCCTAAAACAGTTTATTATAAATTTTTTTAATGTTTCATAATTATGCTAAAAAGCTAATTTCCAATTATTTCTTCCTCTTATATATTTTTCCTATATTTTCCTATATTTTCCTATATTTATACATATTTGGTCTATCTCCAGCTAGCTCATTAATTCAATGAAAAGCTTTCCGCTGCACAAAGCTCCCAACTTCATTATAAAAACGTAGAGCTTATTGCTATTAAGTGAAATTATCGCTTGAATTATATCAGGAAGTTAGCCATGTGTGAGCACGTCCAGAATAATCGGGAAATACTAGCTAGCACTAGATACACCACTACCAAATTTAGCGTCAAATGCTTTGTACATCATTTTGCAAAATTGGTCTAATTAAAACTTTATAACTGTAAATAATTACGTATTATTAAAGGCAGCATTTGGATATGTATTTTTTTTTATAAATTATAATTGCAATTTACTTTATTGCGAGTGCGTACGTCTCATCGTTTAAATGATGAAGTATTCATACGCTTTACGCATTTAGTTTTGAATAAATCCAAATTGAATGCAATCATACACCACACACACACACACACACACACACACACATATGTGTGTATATATATTACAGAAGTTACTTACAGGCTACCAAAGACCCGATGATCTATTATACTTTAGGGAAGCCAAAGGAGGAGATAAAATAGGAAAGATAAGAAGTTGAAAGTCATAGAAAATTTCAAATAAGACCTTCATACCATGTTCATACTCATGCAGGTATAAACTTTCACCTAGGAACCATAATTTTTCACGCCATGCATACACATTACCTCGTGTACCCAAACGCACATGAAAATTTGATGTAGCAAGAAACAGAAAAAGACAAAAACGGGCAGCGCGAATACTAAACTATATAATCTAATCTACGGGGTAGGCAAAAAGTCTGGGCACTCCTTCAAATTAAGATAGTGTACATGAAAGAAAGAATTTATTGTATATTGATATTTTTTACATTTAATTGAATTTTAATTTAACAAAAAATTACTAAAATGCGTAAAAAAGACGTAAATATGAGATATGTAAAAATTAGACATGTAAATATGAACTATATAAAAATTAGTTGTGTAAATATTTTGTGGGGGTGCCCAGACTTTTTGCTCACCTTGTACACCAGGCGGTTTTTTTTAAGAATTTTTTTTTACAGAAATTATTAACCCTTAATCCCTACCCATTGTAAAAGTTACGCTAGAAATACCCGGGGTACTGGGGTAGGGTTTAAGAGTTAAGTAGAAACACCGTTTCATGGGAGCATCGTTTCATCGAGGCATCATTTACTCTCTCTCTCTCTCTGCTTAACCTCAGTCCAACGATGGATCAGAACTCAATTTGCAAAAAAATATGAATCAAACCTATTCTTAAACACGTAAACCGATGTAGTAGTACCTATAAGACCCGCGGCGGAAGACTACTTCCAACATTAACTATATTACAATAAAAGAAGTTTGGCACTATCGTGATATTAAACTTTGTACCCTTAAACACGTTAACCGCCACTTGGCAACTCTGAATCTCGACCCAGGAACTAAATGGACCACCGTTGGCGCAGGTGGCGGTTAACGTGTATTAAGTTTAAATCCATTATTCGTGGTTACGCTCCCATTATCCACTTTAAAAAAGGTGCTTGGAATTTACATTAGAAAATCTGGATCACCTGAAGATCAGGGCCCCCATGTATTCTTGTTTTTTGCTTTACAGTACCAAATATAATAATAAATTAAATTGAATGCCCGGTTAGGTCAACTGTACGCCCTTGACGATTGGTTAGGTTAAGTCGTGATATTTTCGTTAGTTTTAACGAAGATATCACTTGGTAATTGAGGCTGGGGACCCTGATCTTCAGGTGATCCGCTTTCTTAATAGCTTCGACGTATTGCTTTGAAAACTTTAAGTCATTCGTAACTATAACACTGAAATCGTTTCCTCCGTTACTAAACGCGCTACTTCGAGAACCGGTGCATTACTATACATTCATCGACACTAAATTTCATCTCTGCCGTTTTTATCTGAACAATCAACGACTTTACTGAAGTCACTTTGCAACGTCTATCTACTAAGTCTATTATACACTTTACCGCCGAGTTTCGTATCGTCGTTGAATTTCGAAATTTTACTAATTAAATTAATATCGAGATCATTTACGTAAACAGTGAACAAGATTGGCCCCAACACAGGCCCCTGAAGGACTCCGCTAGTTACCCTTGCCCACTTCTATTGAGATACATTTGTTTATTTCTATCTATTAAATAGTTCTCAATCCATTTTAATATATTGCCCCTTATACCATACGCCTTAATTTTTCAAGTAATTGTTTATGCGGAACCATGTCGAACGCCTTCGTATTGATCGTATAATGTTATAATGTGAAAGAATTCCAATAAATTGGTTAGCCACAAACGTTGTTTACAGTAAACGTGTTGACTTTCTAATCAGATTATAACTTTCAGGATGATCAGTTATTCTATTCCAAAATTTTACTCACAATGGAAGTTATCACACAAAATAACACTTCCCGCAACCTTCAATACTTAGAAATATTATCTTTCATTGTCTCATATCACTCAAAAAGAAGTTTTGAAGACCATTTCTTCTATCTAAAAAGGTTATGTATCATTAAAAGAAGTTATTATACCATCTGACGAGGAGAGAGATGTCAACCTTGAAGTATGAAAATCCGGGAGAGTTCTCATTCTCTCCCGATTTTATTATTATCATTATTATGGATCACCTGAAGATCAGGGCCCCCAGCCTTCTTTAGTTAGCTTTATAAGGCTAACTAACGATATCACGACTTAACCTTACCAATCGTTAGGCCAACTGTACGTCCTTGACGATTGGATAGGTTAGGTCGTGATATTTTCGTTAGTTAGCTTTATAAAGCTAACTAAAGAAGGCTGGGGGCCCTGATTTTCAGGTAATCCATTATTATTATTATTATAATTATGAATATGATTACTATTAGACTTAAAATCCATGAGAGTTGACATGTCTGACAAGGAGCTTTGATACCCAAAAGAAGGGAAAACTTTCCCCTAGAATGCACCTTCAAAAAGAAGTTATAAGTTCTAAATTAAGAAGGTTTTAATTTGAGAAAATCGGCCTGTAACTGCCCGCTAGTTTTTGTCCCCCTTTTTAAAAATTGGAGTGACATTTTCCAGCTTTAAGTAAGATGGCACAATTCCCTCCTCTAACATTCTATTAAAATGTTTAAGGAGAAAAGGTATTAAATCGTTTTTTCAATTCCTTTAAATGGTTAAGATAAAACAAATCAGGACCTGGCGATTTACTAATTTTTAACTTATTTATCTAATGGAAACCCTTCTCTTCATATACAATTATATCAGTTAATATTAACTCATTATTAAGGTTAAACATAAATCGTGCTTCTGGTATGTTCGATAAGTCTCCTATTGAAAACACTTGAACACAGTAGTCATTGGATCACCTGAAGATCAGAGCCCCCAGCCTTCTTTAGTTAGCCTTATAAGGCTAACTAACGAAAATATCACGACCTAACCTAACCAATCGTTAAGTCAACTTTACGCGCTTAACGATTGGTTAGGTTAGGTCGTGATATTTTTGTTAGTTAGCTTTATAGAAGTAACTAAAGAAGGCTGGGGGCCCTGATCTTCAGGTGATCCTAGTCATTTAATACTGTCGCTAGTTGTTCCTGACCGCTTATCAAATTTCCAATAGTATCTAATAATGGTTCAATGGCCTCCATAATTGGATATGCAAAAACTTCTTTGGTTCCTTTTTTGCGTAACTTAGCAAGAACTAATTGATTTTGACAGGGCCTTTTTAATTTTGCTTTCAGCACGCCTTTTTTGGTACAACATTCTGACTGAAATTTGGTTGAGTTTTTGCGCTTGTACCTCTTACAGACGCTAAGTTATATTATTTTATAACATAATCTAGTCGGTTTATTGGTGAAACATATGTTCTTATTCTTTTTTGACTGAATTTAGCACTTACGGTTTGAATTACAGGTTTAAAGGCATCGTACATATTAATTAGTTATCAGGGATCACCTGAAGATCAGGGCCCTCAGCCTTCTTTAGTTAGCCTTATAAGGCTTATAAGGCCTTATAAGGCTAACTAACGAAAACATTACGACCTAACCTAATCAATCGTTAGGTCAACTGTACGCCTTTGACGACTGGTTAGGTTAGGACGTGATATTTTCGTTAGTTAGCCTTATAAAGCTAACTAAAGAAGGCTGGGGGCCCTGATCTTAAGGTGATCCGTTATCAGTTTCTAAACTGACATTCCAGTTTATATAATGAAGTTGGCTTCCATAGCTATCGAAATCGGAGTGTCTAAAATCAGGAACGTTTAAGCAATTATTTTCCGAGTTAGCCTTAATATTTATTCTAAATCGTATTAATTTATGGTCGAAAGTAATTAGTTCCTCTCCAACTTCAACATCTTGAATAAGATTTTCATTTGTCTCATTATTAAATTTAGTACCCTGTTTCTGCGTGTTGGTTCTTTTATGCATTATTGAAGAAAGCTGTCCTGTATAAAATTATTAATCGTGTTCCTTCAGTATCGCCGGGTAGAATTTCAAAATTAACGTTGGGATAACTGAAATCGCCTATTAAGACCGTTTCATTTTGCCTTGTAAGATCACTTAATCTATCAAACATATCCACGTCATGCTCTAAAGACGATGTAGCTGCTACACCGTCTTTTGAGCAATTTTGAGGACGGGGAAGGTATGGGGCACTTGCCGAAGCCATCAAAAGGTACGCAGGTTGGGAACTCCTACTCTAAATTCTACAAACGTTACAGCTATGTTAATTTTTAAGTTACGTAGAGAAATGTTGGCTGCAATTGCGTCTTCTATAGCACTGTTTAGATTTAGCGTTACATTATTAAATTTTAAGTTTTCACTTACATATAGAAGCAACCCCCCCCCCCCCCCCCTTCGTTTCGATTTGTTCTGTCCTTGTGAAATAATCTATAACCTGTAATATGATATTCGCCAATAAAGTCTCTATCCTTACAACTTATCCACGATTCCCTAGTACCAATGATATAAAAATTTTCAACATATACCAGCGTCTTGAATTCACTAATTTTGTTCAGAATACAAAGCACGTTTAAATAAACGAAGTTGACACTATCATTCACGTTAAAGTTAATTGGGTTCCGCTTGGTTTGTTTTTCTACAACACATTAGAATTTGGCCTAAGTTTTTCATGTATCACTTTCACTTCAGCATTTATTAGTCTACCACTTTACCTAACCGAGCATTTCCCATTTCATTTAAATGTATATTATCTTGAATGAAAAGGTTTTTACAGCAAAAGTGCGTTCAAAAGTTAGAAAAATGTACCTTTAGATTATTACACATTTCCTTTAATCTGTCATTTACATAAATAGCTCTCTAAACAAAGGTGTTTTGGTAAACATTCGCGGAAGAACGCCAGTGATAATAACATTATTTCATTCTTTCACGGTCTTCAAGAAAGAACGATATTTTTCGAGCAACTCTTTCGGCCTATTTCCCTCTACATAAACATCGTTTGTTCCAACAAACGAAACAAAAGCGCTATTTGTGGTAGCTACATTCAACTTAATTTCTTCTCTTACGTTCTTAATTTTTCTCTCAGGTTAGCAGCGGCAAATTCTTTTAGTGCGTTGGAAACAATAGAAGCGGAAGATCAACCCATTCTTAGAGGGGATTCATTAGTTAGACACATGGACAGGAATTTTTCCTCCACGTAAACATACACTTTTTCTTTTGGACGGGTTGCGTTTTACGAATTCCTCCTATCCATGTGTCTGACAAATGAATCCCCTATAAGAATGGTTCGATCTTCCGCGTCTATTGTTTCCAACGCATTAAAAGAATTTGCCACTGCTAGCCTAAATTCCGCTTTCCGTTTCGTTTTCGCACCATTGCGAATTTGGACAAACCCATCACAAGTTTCATTATTATTGCTTCTCGCCATATTCGCAACATTATTTCGTACATTTATGTGTCCATATCCGATTCGGTTCACTACCCTTTAATCTCGTTCACATTATTGTCTAATATTTTAATACAGTTTTGGGTAACAGTCACGCTAACTTCCGAGTTTACCCTAATAAGATCAAGGATTACTAATTTTAATTCGCTTAATTTCTGATCAAAATAATCTTTCATTTGACAAAATTTGCAAACCGGAACGCTGCCATCAATATCGAGAAAAAAGTCGCGATTATAACTGGAGAAACACAGACGGAACATAAAATTTTTTGATTTTCGGAGGCATATTAATTAATTTATTCTGGGAGCAAAACTAAAGGGGATATTGAAAAGGGTTTTAAAGGAGATTAAATACGACAGTTTCCTATAACTCATACACGATAATCTGAGTTCAGTACAGAACGAAGCTAAGAGGATATATATATATATACACCGCGTAATCTCGTAGTAGTTCGGTGCATTGGTCTCTCTTCACACGAAGAGGAAGCTGGTGGCTCCACCTCTAGGCCTATCCTGATGGAGGAGCGAGTTGCTTTCTTGCGATCTCCATCGCACATAGCTAAGTACACCTGACTCATCTAGTACCGTCCTGAGCCAGGCATCTTGTCTTATTTTGAAGATTTCAACTTTGACCCTTGTGACGTTCCTGAGGTCCTTTGGAAGCTGGTTAAAAGTCTCGGCCCCTGACAACCAAGCTATTTTCCTTCAGTGTTGAGGGTGTCCCTTACCGGGGCTTTAGTTTGGAAACGCTACACATTCTACCTTTCCTATTTTCCACCGTTGTTTGGGTGGTTACTGGGTTCAGCTTGAGGTTAGGTAACAGTTTTTCCATTATCTTTCATGTGTAAATTATGGTCTCTCTCTCTCTCTCTCTCTCTCTCTCTCTCTCTCTCTCTCTCTCTCTCTCTCTCTCTCGCGGAAGTTGCCCCCTCGTTAGTGAGGGGCTCTTCAACTCCCGACAGCCCTGGCTGTTCGGGAAACGGGTCGTGCTAGGGGGCGGTCAGAATAGGGAAGGCTCCCTCCGTGCAATGCTTTTTAATGCTAGGTCAATTAGGAACAAGTTTCGCGAGCTACGGGCGCTCTTAGCATCAGAATACCAGGATATCGTTGCTATCACCGAGTCCTGGATTCATACTGATCGTAGGGACTACGTTGGGGAGTTCGAAATTCCCGGGTATAGAATGTTTCGCAAAGACCGCACCCGTGGGGAGGGGGTGGGGTACTAATATACGTCAGAGACACGTTGAGTCCGGTTGACTGCCAGTTCCGGTCGGAACGGGAGCTGCTTGGCGTCGATCTGAACGTGGGAGGGACGAACTATAGGTTAATCTTGGTGTACAGACCTCCGCATCTCCTCCTCGAGGAGGATACAGCCCTGTACACCGAACTCAGTAGCCTGCTAGGGG
The DNA here is from genome assembly GCA_023014485.1 of Bathynomus jamesi. Classification (NCBI taxonomy): domain Eukaryota; kingdom Metazoa; phylum Arthropoda; class Malacostraca; order Isopoda; family Cirolanidae; genus Bathynomus; species Bathynomus jamesi. The sequence goes on from JAJOZX010002072.1 coordinate 75,699, forward strand.
ATAGGGTGTGTGTAGTTTTAGGAGACTTCAACTGTCGCGGCATAAAGTGGGAAAACAGGACTGCCGATGCTGAAGTGAGGAGGCTAGTTGACTTTGCTGATGAGAACTTCCTCACTCAGTGGGTCAACGAGCCTACACGAGGCGAAAGCGTTCTAGACTTAGTGTTCACGACCGAAGACAACCTCGTCACTGGCCTCACCGTTGACGAATCGTTGGGCGGGAGTGATCACAGTCTTATTAGGTTCCGTGTGTGCGTCCCTCGGGTGAAGCGTAGTAACTCGAGAGGCAGTAAGCTCGATCTCCAGCGGGCGAACTTTGTTAGCCTCAGGGATAGCGTAGGAGATATGGGGTTAGAGGTCGGCGGCGATGTTGAGGGAGTGTGGAGTGCATTCCGGGACGAGTTTATGGTGCTGCAGTCTGCTGCCATACCCTCAAAACCGGTCACCCCTGCTTCAACGCAGCCTAAGTGGTTCAATCGTGACATCGCTTCGGCTATCCGAAATAGGAAAGTAGCGTATAGGAGGGCGAAGGCCAATCGTTCCCATGAGAACACTTTAGCGTATGTCTGCCTGTGTAGGGAAGTGAAGGCAAAGGTTAGGCTAGCGAAACGTAACGAAGAACTACGGGTGGCAAGCCTCTGCATCATCCCCGAGCCAGGTGTGAGGCACGAAGGTGCTGGCCTGGATAATGTTCGATGTACCGCGACAGTCGTTGCCGATAGAATAGACAAACTGAGCGCGTTTAAGGCTCCTGGGCCAGACTAGTTTCTCCCCAGAGTGTTGCGGGAGGTGCGCGACCAGGTGGCTCCCCACCTGGCTACAGTCTTCAACAAATCGTTGGAGACGGGCCAGGTGCCTGGTGACTGGAGGGAAGCCAACGTGACCCCTATCTTTAAGAAAGGGGATCACGAAAGTCCAGGGAACTATCGTCCCATTAGTCTCACTTCAGTTGTAGGTAAATTATTAGAGGGGATAATAGCGGATAGGATCGTTGACCATTTGGATTCCTATAAGCTGCTTGGGGACTCCCAACATAGGTTTAGACGGCATAGGTCGTGTCTCACCAACTTGCTCGAGTTTTTCCACGTCATGTTGGGTGAGTACGATAAGAGTAGGGCGATTGATATACTTTATCTCGACTTTCAGAAAGCCTTTGATAAGGTACCTCACCTCCGGCTAATGGCGAAAGTGCGCGCGCTGGGTATCGGTGGGGAAATAGGTAGGTGGATTGAAAACTGGCTGAAGAATAGGCGGCAGAGGGTTGTAATTAAAGGTGCTAGTTCGGGTTGGGCCTCGGTCACTAGTGGGGTTCCTCAGGGTTCCGTTTTGGGGCCGCTGTTGTTTATCATTTACATAAATGATATCGACGGTGGCATCGTCAGTCGGATCGCCAAATTCGCTGATGACACCAAGCTTGGGGCCAATGTTGGGACGCCCGAAGCGATCGAGGAACTGCGTGCGGACCTAGGTAGGATAGGAGAGTGGTCCGAAAAATGGCAAATGCCGTTTAACTTGGGTAAATGCAAAGTGATGCACATTGGCTACGCCAATCCCAAGTCGGACTATTCGATGTTGGGTAGTAATATCGAGGTGACTGATTTAGAAAAGGACTTGGGTGTGCTAATTAGCAGCGACCTTAAGTTTACGAAACAGTGTGTAGAGGTGGAAAAGAAAGCCCAGAAACTATTGGGTTATATCAGGAGGCAATTTCAGTTTCGGAACAAGGAGATTGTGCTCTCACTGTACAATTCCCTTGTTCGGCCGCACCTGGAGTATGCTGTGCAGTTCTGGTCGCCCACCCTCAGGAAAGATATTGAGAGGCTGGAGCGAGTGCAGGCGAGGGCCACAAAGTTAATCCCTTCCGTTAGGCATATGGGCTACAATCGACGGTTACGCGCCCTGAACTTGTTTTCGCTTGAAACTCGGAGGCTGCGCGGTCAACTGATCGAGGTTTTCAAGCTCTTACGCGGGTTCAACGATGTCGATTTTAGAAGTATGTTTAGTTTAAATGATAACCCAACTCGCAACAATGGTTGGAAGTTGGATTTGAAACGGTTTAGGACTAGTGTGTGTGGGAATTACTTTACGTATAAGATCTGTGACACATGGAACAGGTTACCTTCGGAAGTTGTGAACAGTTCCTCTGTGGATCAGTTCAAGAAAAAGGTAGACGAAATCTTGCACACTATTTGAGTGTGTAAAGACATTTAGGACCTCAGTCTGCGGAAATTTCTTTTCCTATAAAATAGTTAATATCTGGAACCAACTTCCCTCAGAGGTTGTTTCCAGTCAGTGTAAATCTGTTTAAAAATAGGCTAGACAAAGTACTGAACACACTCATAGTTTAAGATTAAAACCTCAGAAAACTCTGCAGGAGTTCGCTTGCTCGGTGTCTCTGTGAGCAAGCTAAATATAGAGCTATTTATATATTCTCCACTTTCCTGTAAAATTTCCTTGGCTACTTTTCCAGGGTCAAGGTATTTTCTTCAACCTTTTTCCGTACCTGCCTCTGGCAGGGAGGGAGCGGAGGGTGGGGAGAGAGCCTTCTACTTTTCTATCCAGTTTTCTACTACTGCTAGGATAGTTGAAAGAAAAATAAACTTTCACAAAATTTTCCCTGGCACCCGTTGCCATTGGTACCTCCTCGGTATGGGCCGCAAGGCCTTTTGAGGTACTTCTTTTCCTTGTAACTCCTCCTTGTAACTCTCTCTCTCTCTCTCTCTCTCCAGTGAATATAAATTTAATTTGCGAGGTCTTTCCAGTAGTTGAGTTATTTCTCGGTGTTAAATTTCATGTTATTGTCTTCTGACCACTTGTATATTCTGCTCGTAGCCCTCTGTAGGGCCTCCACCTCTTTTCCATCACTGAATTTTCTGCTGATTTTTGTATCGTCTGCAAAGGGTGTTACTTGTCTGTCAGCATGTTAATCAGTAGGAGTAGGGCCAATACTGTTCCTTTTGGTACTGAGCTGCGTACTTCTGATTCTGATGATGATATACTTTGAATTTTTACGACCCAGTTGATGTTCTTTGAGGAAATTGTAGATCCAGTTTCACACTTCGCCTGTTATTCCCATATGTTTCATTTTATGTGCTATTATATCATGATCACATTTGTCGAACGCTTTAGCGAAATCCGTGTATATCACATCGTAATTTTCATTGCTTTCAAGTGCGTCTATGTTATTGTCATAGTGCTCTATTAGTTGTGATAGGCATGATCTTGATCGGAATCTGTGCTGGTTCTCATTGAATCTTTCCAGTGTCTCCAAGAAGTCATATACATTTCCTCTAATTATTCTTTCAAATATTTTGATGAGATGGGACGTCAGTGACACTGGTCCATAGTTCTTAGCTTGAGATCTATCCCCTCCTTTATATGTAGAGACAATGTTTGCTCTTATCAGGATGCTCAGCATTTTCCCCGTGTCCAGGGACCTTCTCCTTATCCAGTATAGGGGTATAGGGGTGTAGTTATTTCATTTTTACAGTTTTTAATCAATAAGGCGTTCCATTTGTCCGGACCTGCAGCTGAATGTGATTTCATTTGTCATATAGCTCTCGCTACATCTTATGGAGTAAAATCAAACTATGTTATACACTTTCCTTGTAATTTCTCTTTAAAGAATGTATCTCTGTCGGGTACCACTTTGTCACCTTTTAGAGTACTGAAGACTGATTTGTACAGGGCTCTCACTGTTTCAGAATTTTTTTTCAAATCGTCGGTTAGTTCATTATTTCCTTTCGATTTCGATAGTAGCGCGCGTTCTTGTTTTCCTTTTGGTTTTCGCATAGCTATAGAAGTATTTCGAGTTTTCCTTTATTACTCCTACCGCATTTTCCTCTTCCCCCTCTGTATGGCCCTTAATTAGGACTTGTATTTCTCTATCGATACTCTCCAGTTTTTCTTGTATTACTTCCCTGGTATTGTTGTCTGTAGAATTATGATAATTAACTTCGCAGCTACTCTCTTTCTTTTGCGGAATATTATTTGCTTTTACCTCTCGAAAAAATTCTTCTTTCCTTTTGGCTGTGCTTTTGGAACATATTTTTTTGAAATTTCCAGCTTTACCTCTCGCTATTCTATCAGCTCGTAGTAAGTTGTAACCATCGATATGTATTTCTTTCTTATCAATGCAATAGTTCCAGTTTTCACAATCTCCTTGGCAATCTCTAAGATGTGTTTCTGTGAGCCATGCGATGTCATCCCTTGTTTCATCCATAAATCCTTTTAGGTATGAAACATATATATATATATATACAGTATATGTAAGTTTTCAATTCTAAAATGTTCAAAGAGTTATTCCAACTATATATTATATATATATATATATATATATATATATATATATATATATATATATATATATATATATCTATACCGCACTAATGTGTATTCAATTTGAAATGAAGCAACAATTTGGCTTCAGGTGAAATCTAATTACAAAGCTTTACAAAATGAATGATTGCAAATTAGGTTACCAATAAAAATAAAAATAAGTAAATGAATAAATGAATTCTAACGAGAATCGTTTCTACACAATGCGAAGGAATATTATAATAAACTTCACACAATAAACCTCTTTGTGGAAAGAAAACCAACCAACCAACACACACACACACACACACACACACACACTATAAACACATCACTTCTCAACATAGTCTCCCTGGTTCTCAATACACTTAATCCAGCGATCTACAAGCTTCCTAATGCCATCACAAAAGAATGTTTTCGGCTGTGCGCGTAGCCAGTCATGCACCGCCTCCTTCAGGTCATCATCGCCTTGGAATCGCTGACCTCTCAAAGCATCTTTTAGTGGTCCAAACAGGTAAAACTCCGGAGGTGCCAGGTCTGGACTGTAGGCTGGATGGTCGAGAACTCCACATTTAAGTTCTTGAAGGCATTTTCTAGTCTGTGCAGCGGTATGAGGGCGCGCATTGTCGTGTAACAGAATAACACCTTCCGACAATCTCCCTTTCCGTTTTGTGCGAATTGCTTGCTTTAACTCATTCCGAAGCATGTCAGAATACGATGCACTTGTTACTGTAGTTCCACGCTCTAGATAATGTTCAAGGATAGGGCCTCATGTATCCCAAAACAGTGTTAGCATAACTTTACCTGCTGACGGCTGCGCTTTGAACTTCCTTGCAACGGGAGATGTTGGACGCTTCCATTGCATGCTCTGTCGTTTGCTTTCTGGTTCATAGTGATGGATCCAGGTATGGACGTCTGCTTTCGTCTTTTGACGCGGTATCATAATGAAGGTGAAAACTTTTTGGAGCGCATTATCATTGGAGATGAAACCTGGATCCATCACTATGAACCAGAAAACAAACGACAGAGGATGCAATGGAAGCATCCAACATCTCCCGTTGCAAGGAAGTTCAAAGCGCAGCCGTCAGCAGGAAAAGTTATGCTAACACTGTTTTGGGAATACACGAGGCTCTATCCTTGAACATTATCTAGAGCATGGAATACAGTAACAAGTGCATCGTATTCTGACATGCTTCGGAATGAGTTAAAGCAAGCAATTTGCACAAAACGGAGAGGGAGATTGTTGGAAGGTGTTATTCTGTTACACGACAATGCGCGCCCTCATACCGCTGCACAGACTGTGCCTTCAAGAACTTAAATTTGGAGTTCTTGACCATCCAGCCTACAGTCCAGACCTGGCACCTTCGGATTTTTACCTGTTTGGACCACTAAAAGACGCTTTGAGAGGTCAGCGATTCCAAGGCGATGATGACCTGAAGGAGGCGGTGCATGACTGGCTACGCACACAGCCAAAAACATTCTTTTGCGATGGCATTAGGATGCTTGTAGATCGCTGGACTAAGTGTATTGAGAAACAGGGAGACTATTTTGAGAAGTGATGTGTTTATAATCTATCAAATGTGAAAATAAAAAGTGCGGATACTTATTGAATTACCCTCGTGTGTGTGTATATATATATATACAGTATATATATGAAAATTATTTCACGAAAGTAACACGTGAATAATATTTATGATGAAAAGAACCATGAAAAGAAATTACAACACGAAATAGCGTTCAAGCGTTTTTCGTCTAATGACATCCTCAGGAACACTCAATGTTCCTGAGGATGTCATTATGAGTAGACGAAAGCGCTTGAACACTATTTTAATTTTTCTTCGTGGTTATTTTCATCATTATCATATATATACTGTATATAGTTTATAGTCTCTCTCTCTCTCTCTCTCTCTCTCTCTCTCTCTCTCTCTCTCTCATTGGTACCTACCCAATCCGTTAATCATACCCCGTTTGTGGCAGAGCAGCTAAAGTGGAAGCTGGATCAAAAGATTTTATTAAGTCACATCCGATCTTTCCTTTCAGAGATTCACTGCTAAAACAGACTTACTTTGTTTTACTTCAGATTTTCATTTCAGTCGAACTTCTGCTTTTGAACCAATCCCTCAAGAAGGGCTTTTGGTGTTCATATAAAACGCAAATCGTTTAAACCTCGACTGGTGAGAATTTAATTTTAACTCATTTTAATTCAGGGATTAACACGTGTGGAATATTTATTTCCAAGTTTCTTCAATAGTTCTCATTTAATGTGTTGATTTGGAGTCTCTTTTATTATTGGTTAAAGGGTACAGTGTACGGAAGGTCTCTGTATACCCTCTGGGAAATATATTGATTTATGGGACCATATCATTAAATGTTCAAAATGTTTTCCATCCAGTTCAAAGCACATTAATGTCATCAATTAGTATATTTAATTAATTAATTATTTAGTATAATTCATACTGGGTGCAGACTTTTCAGGCACCCTTAGAATGAATGTTTTCACCTTTACAAGGTGCTCATGTTCCGTTAACTCTTTTGCTGCGGGTAGCCCGCATACGGTTCCGAAATTCGTAGCGTTACGAAATTCACCACAGCGAAACAGTTAAGAAAAGGAGAAATATTTTCGGGTGGGGTTAACACGTCATTGACAAAGTATTCTTTTGACAATTTTTAGGAGGATCAAGTTAAGTTAGGTTAGGCCATTAGTGTTAGGTTATTATAGGTTATTTCATCAAAGAAATGTCTATAAATCGAAAGTTTCACCGGGTTGAATTTAACAAATTTTATTTGCACTAACCTCAATACAGTCGTTATAAGAAAACGTTTTGCTAAAACCAAGTTAGGATTCATTTAACATACTCTACATATACTGCCTTTGCAAAAACAATCTGCAAAGGTAACATCACTCTAAAAACTGTCCGTTGTACGTACCTTAGAGCCGAGCGGAAAAGAAAAGACTAAACATACCCTGTAAAATATAAGGTACTTCAGGGGTACATATATAGTATCTATACAGTAGATAGCTAGTAGATATATAGTAAGCCAATAGTAGATAGAGGGTTGCTGAAACGGTTATCTTCTTGACAATCGGTGTCCTCTGGAACTAAGTGAAAAAATACAAAGAGTACATTCCCAAGTAGTAAAGAAAACCTTTCAGTGTACTCTCAATGTTCCTTCGGTCTACCGAGTGTACTTTCAGTATATGTCGTTTGGCTTACCGACTGTACTATTTACGTACTTTACACCCAGAGTACGTTTAGTCCTTTTTCAACTCAGCTCAGCGGACAGTTTTTAGTGTAATGGTAAAAGTACCAGGTTCTTAATCCCAAGGCCCTGGGTTGGAGTTTTGGCTCAGACTTCAGATTTCAGCTATTAAGGTTGTTTTCGGAGTTTCCCTCGAAAGATTAGTGATTCGAATTTCCACGTAGGCTGTAGGTCTCCGTCATATGACCATAGATGTGACGATGAGGTTAAATAACTCAGAACGTTACTATTATAAAAACAAGAACTCGGTAGAAAGTAACTATAATAATGAGCGAGAAGGGCCAGAAACTGGTACAGTGCTCAGGCCAACCAAACGAAAAATATAACGAGTAAATTTCCAGGGATTAAAGAACTCTTTCCCTTTACCCTCAGTGTACTTTCGACCTACGAAATGTACCTTTTAAATATGTTACAATCAGGGTACGTTTAAGGCCTTTTTATGTTCTCAGCTCTAAAGGAGACAAAAAAGACCAATTTTTAGGATATATTGTCATTATTACTTCTTACTCTCTCGTATACTCGTTTTTCATTCTGGGCTTCGCTATTGATTAATTTTTAATACAAAAGCATGAATACAAAAAACATTCACACTTTTTAAAGTGTTGATATGAAAGAACCAAAGCCTTTTAATATATATATATATATATATATATATATATATGAAAGAACCAAAGCCTTTTATATATATATATATTATATATATATATATATATATATATATATATATATATGAAAGAACCAAAGCCTTTTAATATATATATATATATATATATATATATATATATATATATATAACTTGGTTGAATGGTTTGTTCTTAGGGAAGCGTAACTTAGCGAGGAATAGGAGGACGAAAAGATGGTACATGTTTATTAACAGACGTTTCGGAAAAATTCAATTTCCATCATCAGTGCTAAAAATTTTAAAACAAGTAAAAATAAATAAGTATAATAAATAAACGAACAACAAATTAAAATGGCGCAACAATTAGCGGGAATCAAAAACAAGTTACAATGTGTATTAAATTAAAAGATTAAAAGTTAAATGATATAAAGAATAAAAGTATGGATAATAAGTAAAATATAAAATGGTTTAGGTAGAACAGAATTGTAAAATTACTTACAATTAGCGAAAATTAAAAGCAAGTTACGATGTGTATTAAATTAAAACATTAAAAGTTAAATGATATAAAGTATAAAAGTATGGATGAAAAGTAAAATATAAAATGGTTTAAGTGAAACAGAATTGTAAAATTTCTTACCAGATTGTAATGAAACTAATTATACAGAAGGTTGGGAATGGTTGCCTGTTGAAAGAATTCCATTGGTACTAATTTCCTAAGCCACATCCCTTTGCTATATAAAATAAACAGTATTAAAATTTTAATCCACCGTGCCTACCATCTTTGCTCCTCGTACTTATCTTTTCACCATGAAATAGAGTTAATTCTTAACTTCAGCATTAATAACTCTTTCCCAAAACATCTGTTGCAGTCTTTAACCAGAAATTTCCTTAATAATATTCATCAACCCCCCCTTAAAATTCCTACTGTTAAAAAAGACGTACAATATTTTTCATTCCCTTATTATGACCATATTAGCCACAAAATACTTTCAGAACTCCGTCTCTTACTCACGCCGCTTTACCCCCAAATTAAATTTCATTTCGCTTTTACCAACAACAATAGTATCAAATCGTACCTCAACCATAAAGAAAAAACACCCCAGCCACTTGCTTCGTCCACTATCTACGCTTTTAATTGTGTTCGCTGCAAAGCGAACTATATTGGCAGTACCATCCGCCAATATCAAACAAGAGTGGACGAGCATCGTGGGATTTCTACAAGAACTTCACAGCCCCTGAACAAACCCTCCAAATCTGCAATAAGGGATCACTGCCACCTCCACAACCACCCGTTACTTTCCTCCAATTTCAAAATTATCAACTCAGCCAACCAACTAATCGACCTCCGCATACTTGAGTCCCTTTACATCCTTAGTATCCAGCCAACCCTCAACGATTACAGTTCCGCTTTCAATTTAAACATTGCCAAATAAACTTTCAAAAGAAATCCACTATCACTCCGCCCGGCTCCATCGTCCCAATGGAATTCTTTCAACAGGCAACCATTCCCAACCTTCTGTATAATTAGTCTCATTACAATCTGGTAAGAAATTTTACAATTCTGTTTCACTTAAACCATTTTATATTTTACTTTTCATCCATACTTTTATACTTTATATCATTTAACTTTTAATGTTTTAATTTAATACACATCGTAACTTGCTTTTAATTTTCGCTAATTGTAAGTAATTTTACAATTCTGTTCTACCTAAACCATTTTATATTTTACTTATTATCCATACTTTTATTCTTTATATCAGTTAACTTTTAATCTTTTAATTTAATACACATTGTACTTTGTTTTTGATTCTCGCTAATTGTTGCGCCATTTTAATTTGTTGTTCGTTTATTTATTATACTTATTTATTTTACTTGTTTTAAAATTTTTAGCACTGATGATGGAAATTGAATTTTTCCGAAACGTCTGTTAATAAACATGTACCATCTTTTCGTCCTCCTATTCCTCGCTATTATATATATATATATATATATATATATATATATATATATATATATATATAAAAGGCTTTGGTTCTTTCATATCAACACTTTAAAAAGTGTGAATGTTTTTTGTATTCATGCTTTTGTATTAAAAATTAATCAATAGCGAAGCCCAGAATGAAAAACGAGTATACCCAAATTTCTTCTTTCCCAGTTAGGTCAACTGGTACGCCCTTGACAATTAGTTAGGTTAAATCGTGATATTTTCGTTAAAACTAACGAATATTTGAACGAAATATTAACCGGGGTCTTTTCGGTTTTAGGTCCGGCATTGGATTTTTTTCATGTTTCTGGTATAGACATAGATTTTTACGTTGATTCCATTTCTGCAATCCGTTTCTTGGAGAAATAAACGCGAAAAAAGTTATGACCCAAAACTTGTATTCAAATACCCACCTATACTTAACTTAACCTACCTACCCTACCCTACCCTAACCTAACCTAACCTAACAGCTCGAAGGGTACAGCTTCAGTCACAAAACAGTGAACCACAGCGAAAACTTCGTGGACCCTTCAACTGGAGCACACACGCAACGGATAGAGTCGACGTGGAACCAACTCAAACGCGGTAACAAGCGCTGGTGTGGTACGCACCCTTCCATGATCGACTCGTATCTCTGCGAGTTTCTCTGGCGTCGCTGACACGCAGGCAAAGATCTAGTGCGCCAAATGCTGAACGATATTGCGCAGTTTGGCAAGTAGCAAACTTTGGTTTGTGTTCCGTTGTGTGTTCTGGAAACCTTTAAACGTAATAAACTTGCACATAACTTTTTCGTGTTTATTTCTCCAAGAAACGGATTGCGGAAATGGAATCAGCGTAAAAATCTACGTCTATACCAAAAATCTGAAAAAACTCTAATGCCGGATCTAAAACCGAAAAGATCCTACTAACGAATATTTTAACGAAAATATAACGACTTGACCTAGCCATTTCTCAAGGGCGTACAGTTGACCTAACCGGGAAAGAAGAAATTGCGGGTATACGGGAAAAATACCATTTTCTCATTACAGAAGGAGGAAAATGTAAAAGTTATGAGTTAAAACAGGGAAAATTGCACCAATCCGGCAGACAACACAAAAACCGAAACACAGAGACGACCAGGACAGCCAAAACATAAAGAAAAGGGATCACCTGAAGATCCGTCACCCGAGCCTTTTTTAGTTAACTTTATAAGGCTAACTAACGAAAATATCACGACCTAACCTAACCAATCGTTAGGTCAACTGTACGCCCTTGACGAGTGGTTAGGTTAGATCGTGATATTTTCGTTAGTTAGCCTTATAAAGCTAACTAAAAAATGGCTGGGGTGACGGATCTTCAGGTCATCCAAAAAGAGAAACACATCATGAGTACCCCACTACTTTGCCCTCCCAGTAGGAAGTAGTGAGGGTCAAGTCAATAACATCGACAAACCACACATCACTAACCCCTTCAGACTTGGGGCCGAAATGTCTGGTTACAAGGCTGACGGGGTAGGCATCCGCGAAGCTAATTTAGAATAATATAAAATACAAAACTTAATAATAATAAATTACTGCTTAAAATCCAAAATCAACCTTCCCAAATGGGCTTCCAGCCGAAAATTTCACGAAGTAAACACCTCTATGGAAATATTAAACGCTCACAGCGTCCACAAGACTATTCAGGACATCTATAAAGTAAGGTAGCTCTAAGCAGACTGAGCCAACGACTGAGAAAACTATATAGAATTGTAAAAAAATTCAACACGAAAAAAATTCTTGATGACGTCACTAACCTCAATTCCATATATATATTTTTTTTAGAACACCCTTACTTTATTGATGTTCTGAATAGTCTCGTGGACCCTGTTAGGTTTTAATGTTTTTATAGTCGCGTTTACTTTTTGTGAAATTTTCAGTCGAAAGCTCATTTTGGAAAGTTGATTTTGGATTTTAAGTAGTAATATTTCACAATTATTTATGTTAAAAACAAAATAAAAAACTGTAAAGTTGATGTGTCTATTTTATCAATAAAGGTTATTCAATTCGTTATTTTTTGGTTTTAAGTACGTTTGTATTTTATATTATTCTAAATTAGCGTCACGAGATGCCTATTCCGTCAGCCTTGCAATGAGACACTTCAGTCCCAAGTCTGAAGGGGCTAGTTTGTCGATGTTATCGACTTGACACTTCACCACTGCCGCTGGGAAGGCAAGGCGGATGGGTATTCGTGATTTTTTTTTTCGATGTTTTGGCTATGTTGATCTTCTCTGTGTTGTTCCAGTCTTTGCGTTCTCTGCCAGACTAATCAATTTCTTATATTTTAACTCTTAACGTGAGCTTTTACCTCCTCCTATAATTCAAAAATTTCCTTTTAATTTTTCAAAAATTTCAGATTTTTGAAAATCTGAAATTTCTTGCTGGTGTTTGTCGAGGAATTTATACTTTTCAAAGTTAATAATAATATAATAATAAAATTTAAACTTAATAATTATATATATGTATATATAATATATACCTTTGCTTAGCTTCCGCCCGAATTATTATTCATTCTGACGAAGGTCAAGCTTTTCACTCCACCTTAGACCTACAGTTTAACGTGGAATCCGAACCACGCCCCATCAACAGCCCAGCGTCTTAACCACTAGGCCACCTAGGGTACCCATTTATCTACCAACCACTTTCTTTATTGTGTGGAAGGATGAACAGCTGGGTTTTGCTGCGCGCCGGCTGCCGTCGGGTCTCGAACCCAGGGCCGATGGATTCGTAGTCAGTGACGCTAACCACTACACCACCGAGGCGCAATATATATATATATATATATATATATATCGCCTCCCGATGGTGCTGATAATAACAATCCAGAAATCCAAACACTTGGCCGCATTAGTTGGCCTGTGCTCTGTGCCAATTTCTGGCCCTCTTCACTCATTATTATATATTAATTATCCCAACCTTTTTATGATTGGTAACGCGGTATCCCTAAGGTTAACGGTGGCACGTATTCTGGTAGGAATTCTTATGTATCTTTGCGCGTGTAACTGATTGGAATATATTTTCGGGACCGAGTTCAAGCGGCGTCGTGCCCACCCCACGAAGAATGAGTAATAGGTTCTTAGCTAATGCATTTATGTACAGAAGCTTGACAAAAGTAAATAGACTACTTCGATTTTTACATAGTTTTTGATTTGATAATAAAAGTCAATAAATAATAACAGATTTATTGAATCAATATATTTAGAATCGTGTTGGTTTCCCCTTCAAATTATGTAAAACTGACACACACGTTCTGGCATTCCATTGATGAGCTTTGCCATTTGTCCTTGAGGATAATCATTGTGGTGTCTATTTAATTTTGTGAACCCTCTGTATGTATGTATGTATGTATGGTTGGTTGGTTAGTTGTTTCACTTAGGTCTTTCGTCCACCAGAGGGCGCTCAGACGGGCCGTAACGCCCCCAAATGAGAAAAAATACTCCTCTCCTTTAAAAAGGGGAACTGAGTCGAACTAAATATATTACGTGCAGCGAACTCGTCACTGCACCCCTTTCCCCATTCCTAAAACTGGTTTGGGACAGTCCTTGGAAGGGTTTTATTTATATATGATATATATGGGCGTTTGCGGAAAATGCGTTGCTCCATGTAGTTTTTCAGCAGAAAAATTAATACTTAACTATCGTGTTTTCACCGCATACCGCAAATATATTTCACAGTTCACTGAAAACATTTTCAGCAGTCAAATTCAGTCAGTCAGATTCCGCCTTTCGGTCTCGACTGAAAGAAGCTTCGTTCGGCTACGATATTATGGAAATGAACTTCAATAGCCCTATCTATCTTACGAGATATATTGTATCCTGAAGGCGACGCTTGAAGAATGTATGGTTCTCGGCCTCGGGTGTAGTGTTATGTATATTTTAAATGCTGTATAGAAGTTTTTGTCCAGGTTGCGTGAGGTATGTACGGATGTATGGATATATGGATACGTGTATAGAGCGAACCTTTTATTGGATCTATGCAATATGAAACTTGAGAAGAGAGTTGAAATTGAATACTTAATAATTTCATATCCTCTCTCTCTCTCTCTCTCTCTCACTCTCTCTCTCTGGATATGTATATATATATATATACACACACAGGGTATATCATAAATAAATAAAATAAATGCATTTTATATACCGAAATTTGTGGTATAGACAGAGAAGGGAGTTTTGCATACATTCATATTAAGAACTAATATATTATTCAAAAGGTTTGCACGGCAACACGTCCCTCTTTTTATATTAGATGAAAAGAGAAAGTAATGTTGCATGTAATCCTAATAAATGAAAAGGATATTACCCGCCACACTCTTTAATTATTAAATATTCGTTAGAAATGCAAAACGTAGAATTGTAAATCGGGTGAAATTTTCTATATATTTGCTTTTGTTACTCGATGCTTCTCAAAACTGTCTTCATTCAATTTAAACACAGGATTTGTTTGGATTTTAGATAAATGAAGTATTATGTTCGAATTTATTATGCTTTGTTTTGTTAAAGTTCAATTGAATAAGTTAAGTTAATTCATAATAAATTTTTTGGGTTAGATTTAACACCTCTGTGATTGTATTTCCTTGGCAGTGATTATTTTATTTTAAAATTTCCCACATGGTGTCAAGCCCATCCCCGAGTAAATATGACCTTATACGTGTTTAACCTAAACTAAATTTATTTTCGAGTAACAATATTTACTTGGTTCAGTTTTAACAAAGTTTGTTCTCACAATTTCAAACACAGTAGTACTTTGTTCGTCTAATCTCCAAACAAAGTTTTTGTTTAAATTGAATGGAGATATTTTTTGGGTGTATTTTGTGTGTTTAAAATGTCTCTCTGTGTACATGTGTGCAGAATGCTGATAACGTCGTACGATTATCGATGGAATTCCGTTTTGTTTGATGCATTCGTTATTTATGACATGGATTGAGAATATTTAAAATTTGAATATAATAAAAAGTAAATTATATTTTCCTATTTTCTATACCGAGCTGATAAAATTGTCTGGAATTGAAGCACATCGTCCGAAAGTTTCCGTCACCGGTTACGGGTTTAAGTTAATCTAACGTAACATAACAATATAACGCATGCAGTTTAACTGAACGTAATGTAACCTAGCCTAAACCTAAACTAAAAAAATCCAACTTTAATTAACTTAATCTAACCTACAAAACTATTTTTCTATACGGTGGTTTCCGTCACCGGTTACGGGTTTAAGTTAATCTAACGTAACATAACAATATAACCATGCAGTTTAACTGAACGTAATGTAACCTAGCCTAAACCTAAACTAAAAAAATCCAACTTTAATTAACTTAATCTAACCTACAAAACTCTTTTTCTATACGGTGGTGGAAAGTCATTCTATTTGAAAGCCTTCCGGTTTGGAGTAATTTGCAAAATGAGCAGACCACTCATTTTTCTTATCAACCTATGAAAGGAGTTGTTCTCAGTGAGTTTAATTAAGAATTACGTGGGCAAATCAATATACAGATTCTCTCTCTCTCTCTCTCTCTCTCTCTCTCTCTCTCTCTCTCTCTCTCTCTCTTCTCTATTTAATGTTTCTCTTGTCTTGCAGAATATTTTAGTCGGTGATTCAGAAGGGAGTGTTCACGTAATACATCTGGAAGGATTGAAAGAGTCGCCATGTTTGTTTTTCAAATATGCTTCTGGGCTTTCAAAACTTGCTAAATTAAGCATCTCGGAACAGTAACACTATACAAAATGAGGTATTTGTTTTCACGAGATATTTACAGTATGATTTTTTCTTTGCATGAAAGCTCTTAAAAATTTATATAGAGAAGAATTTTGCTTACCTTTTTGCTTACCTTTAATTTAAACATAAAAATGAGAACCGAGTATGAATTCTTTGTATATACTGTGTATTATATATATTATAATATATTATATATATATTATATATATATATATATATATATATATATATATATATACCTTTGGCCTTTGGTAACCTTTGGTTAGCTTCCGACCGAATTGTTCATTCTGACGAAGGTCAAGCTTTTCACTCCACCTTAGACCTACAGTTTAACGTGGAATCCGAACTACGCCCCACCAACACCCTAGCGTCTTAACCACTAGGCCACCCAGGGGTACCCATTTATCTACCAGCCGCTTTCTTTATTGTGTGGAAGGATGAGCAGCTGGGTTTGCTGCGCGCCGGCTGCCGTCACCGGGTCTGGATCCCGGGGCCGATGGATTCGTAGTGAGCGACGCTAACGACTACACCACCGAGGCGCACAATATATATATATATATAATATATATATATATATATTATATATATAAAGTATGAGATAGGCTTAACTATAGACTGTAATTTTGCATTTACAGTAAAGCCTAAGGGCCAAATTAATAAAATAAATAGCCGAGCTTCACAATTATTTATGTCATTGTAAATTGTAAAACCAATGTATTTATGTTATTATTAATAAAGGTTATTCAATTCAATTAAAAAAATCACTATAAAATATAGCAGCAATATTTGAAGTTACACTGTCGAATACACACTGTAGTCAATCTACTGTAAAAACTTCATTGGGCTTTCTCTATACCTAAGAACAGCTGCACAACGGTAGGTACAAATTAAACAAGAGATGGACATCTTTGTACAGGAATTTTCTCCCATGCTTTTCGTATAATATTTGCCAGAGGTTTTCAATATTCGATAGCTTTTGTTTTTTGTTTGACTTATCTGCATCTTCCCATAAGTGTTCTGTAGGGTTCAAATCTGGTGATTGCGAAGGTCACGACAGGATTTCAAGAACATTATTACACAGTCACATTTTTGCATACAGGGAAGTGTACTTAAGGTCGTTATCCTACTGAAAGTTTCAATGACCGGTAAATAATTGACGAATAGCATACAGCGTGCGTTCTTATAGCATCTCAGTATATATTTGCATGCTGCAAATCGCTCTTGGTTTGTCAATTGAAGATGTCCACACCATAATTGGTCTCCCCTTCGTCATTTACTTTCTTAACAATAAAATCTGGGTAAAATTTTTCCTCTGGATGACAGGCGATCGAACAATCATCGTTTCCCAATCTATCTAACTTGGATTCATCTCTCCACAATACTCTAGACCAGTGGTTCCCAACCTAGGGGTAAATTACCCCACTGCGGGCGGTAATGACAATTATTTTGTCGGGTAATAACACGCGAACCAGAAGTTATAAAAAATAATATCTAATGATTGGGATGATGGAGCTGGATTGGAATTGGGTTTTGGGTAACCATACAAAAAAGGTTGGGAACCATTGTTCTAGACCACTGATTAGATGTCCAGTTTCTTCATTCCTTGATAAATACTAAGCGTTCCTTCCTATCTTTATCTTAAATGGCCTGTTTTCTGGCACATTTCAACTATGCAGGTTATTTTTCATTAATACAAATCTTGTAAGACGCATGCAGTGCTACACAAATATTTCAGATCGTTTCTGAAGCTGTGTATGAATCTGGCTGGAGGACTTCCCACGATATTTCAGAGATATCCTTGCAATGACGCCCACAACTCTTTCACTTGATCTTCTTTAGCACACCTCTTAGGCTGCCGTAACGTTACAGTTCAGTATCTCTAGCAATAGTCATCAAACAACGATTTTTGAGACCCACAATGTTTGCACTTGTGGCTCGTTGGGCGAACAGTTTATTACTCAAGGCATGAATTTGGTCCGTACTGACAATTGACAGTTCCTTATTTCTTTCGCAAATATTATGAGTGAAAACAAAACACTATCATCTAACTCCGATTTTCATTGTGTACAAGAAGAGTCAAAGATAGTACTGTACAAAGCAGGAAACTGATGATTCACATCATCATAACTCATTCTAATGTCACGATTGATCTCAATCTTTTTTTCTACGACTACATATATATATATATATATATATATATATATATATATATATATATATATATATATATATATACTGTATATATATACCGTAAGTTTCCATACATAGGAAAAATAAACATTTTTTTATGGACAACCATTTTTATTTATATAATATGCTCTACATGGTTGCCATTGTTTTGAAAACACATTTCAATACGTGTTCCCCACTGTTGATGAACACGCATTAGCACAGTTGACGTTATGCTTGTAATGGCGTTGGTGATACGTTCCTTTAGATGATTTATGTCTCGTATCTTTTCCTGATACACCATGGCCTTCAAGTGCCCCCAAAGATAGAAATCAAGGGGGGTGAGATCTGGGGATCTGGGAGGCCACTCCACAGGGCCACGCCGACCAATCCAAGCATCCGGAAACTGCTGATCCAAATACCGACGCACGTGAAGACCATAATGAGGTGGAGCTCCATCTTGCTGGAAGTAAACTGGGAAGTTACCTTCCTCGTTTAGCAGGGATGGGAAAATCTCTTCTTGCAACATGTTAAGATACCTTTCGGCATTAAGATTTCCACTGACAAAAATTGGTCCAATAATTTTGTCACCCCATATCCCGGCCCACACCATCACTTTACCGGCACCTTGCATCTTCGTCAGACTCAGCCAGTTAGGGTTAGCATTACTCCAATAACGTATGTTTTGCCGATTAACCTCTCCATTGACGTAAAAATTTGCTTCATCAGTAAACAAGATCTTACGTCAAACGCATATTCTTAGGGTATCTGAAACATAAAAACAAACGTTTAATTTTTCCTATGTATGGAAACTTACGGCCCACCCTGTGTATATATATATATATATATATATATATATATATATATATATATATCAGTGGCGACTCCAGCTCTTCAAGACTACTCGGGCTCTTTTTAAATTTTCAAGTCTACATATGAGCCGACATTTAAATGCATGACAATAACTTAAGATTATCAATAAAATAAATAAATACATACCTCGGTAAAAAAAATTATTTGAATTTTATTTACTTGAAGATGAAGTCCAAGCGTCTTGGTTTTAAAGCAAATTCCTTTAATATTCGGTCATGTAATTCCTTTTTGCTTTCTAAATCAAATGGTTTTTCTTTTAACGATAACACTATGTCCTCCATGTTTCTCCTTGCCCCTTGCCTCTCGGGCTCAGCCCGAGAAGCCCGAGTGCAGGAGTCGCCACTGATATATATATATATATATATATATGAAAATTATTTCACGAAAGTAATACGTGAATAATATTTATGATGAAAATAACCACGAAGGAAAAAGGAGCACCATTCTGTGTTTCCTTTTTCCTTCGTGGTTATTTCATCATATATATAATATTATATATATATATAATATATATATATATATATATATATATATATATATATATATATATATATATATATACATATATATATACACGAGTTGGGATCTATACAAAATTAAGTATGAAAAGAATCGCATAATCGACTCTATATAAATTATTTATAAATATAAATTGTATTTTCGCGAAAATATATTTAAATTTTAATCTAAGTTTTTTTAATCTCTAAATCTCCACTTTTTAATTTTTTTTTTATCTTTCTTATGTATTTCCAGCACACGCTCATATAATTTTCGCCAGGGTAAAAAATGTAACTTTGTTAGATAAAATGGAGACTCATTATTTGGTATTCACTTTTATTTTCCTCACCTTCGTTACAAGCAACGACAGAGAGAGAGAGAGAGAGAGAGAGAGAGAGAGAGAGAGAGAGAGAGAGAGAGTTATTAGTAGGAAGCTTTTTAACAAAAGCATTTTAACATATTTGTTGATATTGTAAAGTATGAAAATAAAGACCTTTGGTTTGAAAAGTATTTTATGTATACGGTCTATTAACATTGCCTTAACCTCTTATCGCCCGGAGGTCTTTCCCGAGACTGAATAAAATCGTCTGGCGTTATCCAGAACAATATCAGTAAAGTAATACTGTGTACTAAAGGGTTAAACTTTGTTAATTTCCGGCGAACTGTAATAATAATAATAATAATAATAATAATAATAATTTTTAAAGAGGGTTTGAAACTGACACAACGCTAACGCCAGACTAATAACACAGTCCTGCAAATTGAAACTTGTAGAATGGGGGTTTATGTTCTAATATGTGATCTTCCCTAAGTTTGCTACACTGATTTCAAAAGTGACATCCATTTTCTTGTATCACGTGAAGGAAAAAGAGCAAAAGGAAAAACACGTTTTTCCTTACCTTGTACAATGTGCTTCGTATATCCAAATAACAACTTGTGTATATTTTGATAAAAAAATGAACAAAACTCAATTAAAGTGAAGAAAATAGAGGATTATTAATACAATACAATACAAATGTGACAGATTATACTAGAAATATCGGTAACCAGTGGTTTCCAACTTTGTCAATGATGAACAATGCGATGTCATTTTTGTGTATTTCATTCCGAAGCGGCCAAAAACAGTATGACATTTTGCGAAAAATCTGTGGATGATGGAGAAAAATAGATATAAATTTTGAATTCAGCACGCATTAATTACTAGATGACACATATAATAATTAATTAACCAGACCCCAAAACCATTGTAAGCCTGCGTAATCCAACCCATTACGCTGACTCCAGAATTATTATTAACCAGTAACATCGGTAGTCGAACTCTCGGTCTCAAAGCCTTCATCTCACTTATAGGAAAACGGTGTTACCCATAAAAAACTGTAATGTGATCAACGAAAAGAAATGAATACAAAATTTGTGTCTGTAAAAACATAGTACAAAAAAGAAACTGTAAAATATTTGGATCAAATGTAGAATTCGGACCCCAGCCTTTTTTAGTTAGCTTTATAAGGCTAACTAACGAAAATATCATGACCTAACCTAACCAATCGTCAAGGGCGTACAGTTAACCTAACGATTGGTTAGGTTAGGTCGTGATATTTTCGTTAGTTAGCCTTATAAAGCTAACTAAAGAAGGCTGGGGTCCGAATTCTACATTTGATCCAAATATTTAATATTTACAAATTTACATCTCTGTTACAATTGTAAAGTTGTTACAAAGAATAAATTTACCGAGTGGTACTCAATGCAATTGAAGCATTTCTCGTGAAATATGGTCAGTTGAGGTGTTTGGGTATACACAGGGTGGCGCAAACGTCGCGCACCATAGGAATTTTCAGTGTTGATTATAATATTTTTTTTTTTCCTTTTAGGTACAGAATTTAGGTACATAATTGAAATCTGTACCGATTCATCGATTTGTAGTACTTGGTATTCCATACATTAAAACCAAGCTCACCCTCTCGTCTACTGTTACTTTCGGAGCTAAAATAAAAAAATTAATATATAGTCAACACTGAAAATTCCTATGGTACGCGACTTTTGTGCCACCCTGTATATTGTGACGAAAAGTAAATTATTGGAAATGGGTGTGGCTTAAATTTAACACTGTTAAGAACGCTTTCATGGGGTGTAGAAAAAGAAATAAAGACGTTTCTTTACTCGCATACAGTTAAAATGTAAATAAATGCGAATATCTTTTATGCATAAACTGTAAATTTACTTTCACCAAGGGGTAATTCTATTACAGTATAAGACCCCTGAACATATATCATAATATCATATATATATATGTATATAACATACAGGGTGAGTCAAAAGTCTGGAAACATAGGACCTATATTTTTCAGTGCAAATATATATATATATGCAAATTTTTCAACATAATCCAGATTGCGTGATATTCTTCAATGGGTGGCTGCAAAACTCTTGGATGGCACAGTAATAAATCTATGACTTTAGGGGCATTCTGGCATGAGAGAAATAAAAATACAGAAACATCAAATAAATAGAAATTGTTTAATAATAGTTTGTTTTAAGAATATATATATATAGTGGACCTAGTTTTAGCCGTTTAAGGTGATAATGATTTAATTGCATGCTAGTGATTAATTGATGCAATGACTGATTGCTTATTAATGAAAGGCTGGGTTAATAACACTAGGCAACAAAGATTTTGTTACAGAAGACCAAATAGGTGCTCCTAGCTAATTTCGGTATGCTGATTTCAAATCTATAATTAGATTTTTTCTATCACGTCTAGATTTTGTGTAAAATGCAAATCACTTTTAGTAAAATTTTCTACCACGTCCAGATTTTGGTTTTAATCGGCTTAATGCCAGTAATATGAAACTTGCTTTTCAAGGTTAAAGCAATTTTTTTTGCCAACTATATACAAATTCGAACAATTTTGATAAATAAAATTTATCCCGAGTTGGCAACACTGAGTCAAGAGCATAGTAACGGGCAACGGCCCAACGGTCAGTCGCTACGTGACAGTCAAGCAGAACGGTTGTTGAAGCTCTCTGCTGATGAGCAAGTGACAGGTTGTGGTGACTGTGTGTTTTTATAGCATTTGTTTTGTACTACGGTGTGTATTTCTTTTTATTTTGCACATCGTAATAATTACTTTCTACGTTTTTTCAGATATTGTATGGTAATTCAAAATGGCATCAAATAGACGTGCTTGTGTAAATCACTCAGACAACTTCTGCTTTGTCTGTGGACAATATACACCTAAGCCACAACGTAGAAACATAACAACAAAGATTAAACTTGCCTACAAGTGTTATTTTGACTGTAAGTTAGGAGACCAACAGAGGGACTGGGCACCACATATTTGCTGTGCACAGTGCAATGCAATGTTAATAGCTTGGATGAATGGTAAAAGAAAAGCTATGCCGTTCTCAGTCCCCATGGTTTGGCGTGAGCCGAAAAATCACTTCAATGATTGTTATTTTTGTTTGACAAAGATGCTGGTTTCACAAAGAAAAACAAATCAAAGATCACGTACCCAAACTGCGAATCAGCAGTGAAACCAGTACCACATGATGAAACAAATCCACCACCAGTTCCACCAGCAATGATAACAGACAGCAGTTCATCTGAAGATTCTGCTAGTGATATAGAAACAGGGAAAGATGGCATATATGTTCCAGATGCAAATATTTCTTCACATTTGTTAAGTCAAGCGGAGTTAAATGACTTAGTGCGCGATTTGGAATTAGCAAAAGAAAAGGCAGAGTTGCTTGGTTCAAGACTTCAAGAATTTAATCTTCTCCAACCAAACACCAAAGTTTCCCATTTCCGCCATCGCCATTTGCAGTTTTCATCATTTTACTTACAGGAAGAAAACGTTTGTTTCTGCCACGATATCAGTGGTCTGATGCAAGGGATTGGCTGTCGCTATGATCCAAAAGAATGGAGACTGTTCATTGACTCTAGTAAAGCTAGCCTTAAAGCTGTATTACTGCACAACGGCAATGAAAAACCTTCAATACCTGTAGCACATGCCACTGGCCTTAATGAGACTTATGACTCGATGAAACTGCTGCTAAGACTCATCAAATATAAGGACCACACATGGAATATTTGTGGCGACCTTAAAGTTGTATCATTACTTCTTGGGTTACAGTTGGGCTACACAAAGCATATGTGCTTTTTGTGTCTATGGAACAGCAGAGATGACAAGAACCACTACAAAAAACATGATTGGCCATCTAGAACTGAACATGTTGGTAAATACAATGTGAAACACCCAGCACTTATTGACCCTCAGAAAGTACATCTTCCACCACTTCACATTAAACTTGGCCTTATGAAAAATTTCGTGAAGGGTATGGATCATCAAGGTAGTGGTTTCCAATATTTAAAGGATAAATTCAAAGGAATATTGACAGATGCTAAGCTAGAAGCTGGAGTTTTCACTGGACCACAGATCCGCAGTGTCATCCACGACTCATCGTTTCCATCTAACCTAAATGAGAATGAACTAGGAGCATGGACATCTTTCGTTGAAGTTGTCAAAAATTTCTTGGAAACCACAAAGCTGAAAACCACCGTAAACTCGTAGAAAACATGCTTAAATCTTATGAAATAATGGGATGCAGAATGTCTTTGAAAATTCATTTTTTACATTCTCATCTTGACTTCTTCCGGCCAACCTTGGGGCTGTAAGTGACGAGCATGGTGAGCGCTTCCACCAACAGATCTCAGTTATGGAAAACAGATACCAAGGTAATTTCAACCCAAATATGATGGGAGATTATTGTTGGTTCCTGCAGAAGGAGAGCTCGTCATCCTACAAGCGACAAAGGAAGAGGACACACCAAAGTTTCACTTAAGAACAGGAATTTGCCTTTCAGTAGTAACAACAAAATACTAACGCGCTTTGGGTGGATGGTTGGGCGCAGGGGTGGTAACTCCGCCAGCGCAATTCCGCTGTCTGTCTTAAGCCAGAATAAAGGAGGAAAGACATCCCTGTTCACTAATTATTTAAGTATGCTTAACATAAAACGTGGCACGGAAAAGTAGCTTAGACGGCTTTCGTAATAGAAGCGGGTGAGAAAAAAAAAAGAAAAATAGGGGTTTTCAGTTACACAAAATCTGGACGTGATAGAGAAATTTTGATATCAGATCTGAAATCAGCATCAGCGCTTTAATAGGAATCAGTAGTTCACGTGTCTGTAACAAAAAAAAAGTTGAAATTTGTTGCCTAGTGTAATTTATGATGTCATACAGTATCACCGATTGGAAAGTAGCTATTTGAGTAGGCCCACCATACTATTGGAAGCGACCGGAATGGCAGCGAGGGTCACCAGCTTGGATTATGCCCAAGCAAATTAATATTAAGGTTATAAAAGACACCTTATAGTTTTGTATTTTATTATGAAAATAAAGCCGTTATTTATTCACTGTGGTATAACAAAGAATTAACGGTAATTAATTGATAGTTTTACGTTATGCTTATGACATAGACTTAGCTAATAAGATGAAATGTTAATAGCTTAATTGACACGTAATAAGTAATATACTGTACTCATTGATGGTATATAAATGGCATGCAACATGGAACATTGAATGGGCCTAGTAAATGATATAAAGAATGCACGTGCGTTTGGTACATTGAATGGAAACAAAACACTCTGATTAAGTAGGCTAGATGATTGAATGGGCCTAGTAATGATATAAAGAATGCACGTGCGTTTGGTACACTGAATAGAATACGTGACACTGATTAAGTAGGCTAAATGATTGCATGGATGCACATAGAATAATTGATGCGGCCTAATAATAATGGATTGAAATGCTTGACAATGATTACACAAATATCATTTATATATAAGACCATTATGTGATGTTAAGTGATTACGCCAAGAGAATATTTAGTTATCACATAAATATATGAATTGAACATAATAACGGATGATACGCGGAATTACGGTATTGAAATGACACTTGAATTGGATGATAGGCCTACTGCGTTCTTTCACGAGAGTCAGTTGGAACGTTTAATTACTCACTTTGGGAGTATAGCCTACCGTTCGGCGGTAGGCTGGTGTAGGCTTTTCGAGGGTTACTTAGAGAAGATGTACTTATCTTAACCGGGACGATGAAACCGCTGTTGAAGGAGTGTTGAAGAGGAACCTATTACCGTAGGCTCGAAGTGTCGTTGATCGTCCTCTGGAAGCTGGTCGCTCACGCGTTGGTCGTGTCACGGATTAGGCCTCTTGCGAAGGAGAAGATGTTTGCTGTAGGCTTGTAGAACGTAGGCCTGAAGTGATGTTACTTCTCGAGGTGCAGGATGGCCTATTAAATGATCTTGCAGGCGTAGGCCTGAGGTGCTGAATATATCTCGAGGAACGGTAGAGAAACTTGAAGGCTGACCTTGTAAACCGTAGGCCCGAAGTGATTCTGGTTGGGCTTCTAAGGATTGCTTCTGCAGCCGGTCTGTAGAAGGTCTTACTTGATGATAAATCGTAGGCCTTGAAGAAAACAGCAGGCCGCTCCTCCGGCGGGAAACCGGAGGGCGGTTGTCGGACGTGTTGCTCGTAAAGGTGGAAATCGAGTGTGTGAGTGCGAGTGAGTGAGAATGAGTGTGAGTGGGTGCTCGCTTTTATACGTAGTTCCTGTGACGTAGGACTTCGCACCAAATCTTAAGACGCCTTGTCCGCGCGTCCTTTTGTTGACGAGCTTGCGTTCGCGCCTTTTGGAAAGAAACAGACGCTTTCATTGTTCTGAATCCGTGTCCACGTGTGTCTTCCAAGACTGTTTGATGATAGCGTGGAAGGAAAGGATTTGTCCGTCTACTTGTTGGTCTATTTCTTGTCGATCCGCTATATATATATATATATATATATATATATATATATATATGTGTGTGTGTATGTGTGTGTGCGCGAATGAAAGTGTACATTGTATAGAAGTGCTAAAATGAGACGTCCTGTAATAAAAACTTTGTTTTATGACACTATAAACATGACAAAGTATATATATATATATATATATATATATATATATATATATATATATATATCTCCTGTAGGTAATGCGTACTAACAATTATGGGTTAAAATAACAATGAAATTAATATTTATATTTTGGATAGTGGTAATTTCATTACTTGTATTTATAACTTTAGCTTATGTTTGTCTTTTGTTTATTATTATTATTATTATTATTATTATTATTAGTAGTAGTAGTAGTAGTAGTAGCAGTAGTAGTAGTAGTAGTATATGTAGAATTAAAAATATTTTTTCTCCAATAGAAATTTTAATTTTCATTTCAGTCTCATTTTTCTTTATCATTTTGCGGGTGTATGTAGTGAGTGCAACGAGAAAGGTTTACAGAGATGACAAAAATAAATAGACAGTTTCGGTTTTTCCATAGTTTTTGATGTGATAATAAAAGTGAATAAATAATAACAAATTTATTGAATCAATGTATTTAGAATGGTGTTGCTTTCACTTTTCCATTAAGTAAAATTGATACACGTTCTAGCATTCCATTGATAAACTTTGCCATTTGTTCTTGAGGACAATCATCGTGGTGTCTATTTACTTTTGTCAACCCTCTGTGCGTTAATTATTTTTTTTTAAATTTTTAAGATTTTTAAATTTTTTTAATTATTACTCATGCATGTGAAACCAAAATGTTAATTCCTCTCCACAAATATGCAATAAAAGTTAACCTGTTGTTGTTGTTGTTGTGTGTGTGTGTGTGTGTGTTTGTTTGTGTGTGTGTGTGTGTGTGTGTGTGTGTGAAATTAAATCATAGTGAGAAAAAATCCTTCTCATTATAAATTGCAATGTTGACTCTCTGACTTGAATATGGTATGTACAGTGTACACTGACCCGGTAAATTGAAGTTAAATAATGATTTACCAAGTAAACGCACACACACACACACACACACACACACACACACACACACACATATATATATATATATATATATATATATATAGCATGTGAGGGGAGAGTCTGGCTTTAAGGTTGACCTGTTTTGCGATATTTAAATCGATTATAATTTAAGTGGTTTTTGAATGAAATATGATTTCAATAATGACGTTCGGATAATGTGAAAATTGAGGCACGCAAATATGCGCTGTGCACACCTGAAATGGATAATCTCAGACTTCTTTAAATTTTTACTCAAAACTGTTTTATACGAGTCTTTTCGTTTGTAAAAGCAAATATAAAAATTATATATATATATAAATATGTAGACTATATATATTTGTGTGTGTGTGTGTGTGTGTACGAAAAGTTTTTACCCAATGTGAAATACTTTGAAACTCGTTATCCGATGGGAAATCCATTTTACCTATGGTACGACATTATAAATACCCAAACTATCCTCCATTCAATACAAATCCCGTTAATCTTAATTAATTAATCAGTTAATTAATTAATATGTACCCACTGGGGGGTAGTGACTTTTCGAACGCTCTTATATATTTACTGAGTATTAAGACTTAAGATGTTGAGGTATGCGTCTTGGCTTTAAACAAAATTAAGCTGAGAGAGCCACGTTCTCTTCACTTAAATGAAACCCATTTAAGAATATAATTAATTAATTATAATTTATTCTTCACACAATTCTCAAGACTCATATATATATATATATATATATATAAAGTGTTTTTAAAGTTTTTAAATGTTTTTCTCCCCAAGAGAAAACATGAAAGAAGTTTCATCGACAAAATACCGTTTTTAAATTTGTTTACCCGAACGAATACATCTTCTCATTAAATTTACTAAGTACACACACACACACACACACACACACATACACACACACACACACACACACACACACATATCCGGCAATCGGATGATCCAGGGTTCGATTCCTGGGAGGTAACTCATTTTTCATTTGTTCGTTCTCCCTTCTCATCTTGTGCGGAACGCTCTTCTACACAAGCGTCGTTCTTTACATTAATTATATTGTGTGTTGTTTGCAGTTAAAATGTATATATGTACGGCATGCGAAGGTGCCCCCTCAGGGCATTTGATTCTGCTCGTATGTAGGAAAATTACGACTTCTGATTGATCGAGGTCCTTGGTGTAGTGGATAGCATATCTTACCGGCAATCGGATGATCCAGGGTTCGATTCCTGGGAGGTACCTCATTTTTCATTTGTTCGTTCTCCCACTTCATCTTGTGCGGAACGCTCTTCTACACAAGCGTCGTTCTTTACATATATATATATATATATATATATATATATATATATATATACCAGGACAAGGGGGGAACAAGAGAAGACCAGGAGCAAGCAAAGATGTTGATGGCTCTCACAAATAAGTTTATGCTGACACAGGAGACAACAGAAAATACCAAAAAAAATAACTGCCTGGATCTGATATTCACGACTAACACGAACTTGATTGCTGATATAAAAATAACCCCAACCATTATCTCAGACCACAACTTAATCGAGATGTCAATAAATATAACGACAACATTAAAAGACAATACATATATTGAGGAAAGAAGCAAATTTGGGGCCTTTAACTTAAACTATAAATTGGGAAGCAATCAGATCGCACATTGCCCAAATAGAATGGAAAACAGTTTTAGAGAATAAAACAACTGAAGAAATGCTAACAACCTTGGAAGAAAAAACGCTGAGAATTTTAGAAAGATATGCTTCGAAATCACAGCCAAAAGGAAAGAGGAGCTGGCTAGAGGGGTAAAAGAGAAGAATATTCCGCAAAAGAAAGAGAGTGGAGGCGAAGTTAGCCAACTGCGGAGATAAGGGCAGGAAAGTAATACAAAAAAACTGGAGGGTATCGCTAGGGAAATACAAGCCCTGTTTAAGGACCATACAGAGAGGGAAGAGGAAAAGGCGGTAGAAGCAATAAAGGAAAATCCAAAATACTTCTTAGCTATACGAAAAGGAAAACAAAAACGCGCGCCGCTATTGGGCCCTTAAGAAAAAGAAATAATGAACTAACCGACGATCTAAAAGAAATATCTAAAACATTGAGAGCCCAGTATGAATCAGTTTTCAGTAACCCTAAAAGTGTCAAAGCGATACCTGACATAAATGCATTCTTTGAAGAGGAATTGCAAGGAGAGTATAAACAGACTTTGATTTTACACCAGAAGATGTAGCGAGAGCTATAGGATAAATGAAATCACATTCAGCTGCAGGTCCGGACAATTGGAACGCATTATTGATTAAAAACTGTAAAAATGAAATAGCTACACCTTTATACTAAATATGAAGATCCCTAGACACTGAGGAAATACCGAGCATCTTGAAAAGAGCAAACATTGTCTCTATATATAAAGGAGGGGACAAATCTCAAGCAAAGAACTATAGACCAGTGTCATTGACGTCCTACCTCACCAAAGTATTTGAAAGAATAGTTAGAGAGAAAATTTACGATTTCTTGGAGACATTGGAAAGATTCAATGAAAATCAGCACGGATTCCGATCAGGTAGATCATGCCCATCACAACTAATAGAGCACTACAACAATATCCTAGATGCACTGGAAGGCAATGACAACTACGATGTCATATACACGGATTTTGCTAAAGTTTTCGACAAATGTGATCACGGAATAATAGCTCATAAAATGAAATATATGGGAATAACAGGCAAAGTGGGAAAATGGGTCTACAACTTCCTCAGAGAACGTCTACAGGTCGTCAAAATTTAAGGTATATCATCATCAGAATCGGAAGTACGCAGCTTAGTACCACAAGGGACAATACTGGCCCCACTCCTGTTCATTATCATGCTAACAGACATGGACATCGGAGTAAACAGCAACAGTATAGTAACATCCTTTGCAGACGATACAAAAAACAGCAGAAAAATCAGCGATGTAAATGAAGTGGAGGCCTTGCAGAGGGACACGAACAAAATATACAAATGGTCAGAAGACAGCAACATGTCATTTAACACCGAGAAATTTCAGCTCTTGAGATATGGTAGAAAAGATGAACTTAAACAGACTGCATATTATGCTCCAGATAGAGAGGAAATTCAGAGAACCACGAAAGCGATCGATCTGGGGGTAATAATGACCGATGATGCGAAATTCGAAACACAAAATCAGATAGCGATAAATAAAGCAAAAAGAGTCGGGAGACAGGTACTAAGAACGTTCCAAAGAAGGGACAGGACATGAATGATTCCCCTGCTAAAAACACTGATTATACCAAAACTTGAATACTGCTCAGTTTTGACGTCCCCATCTAAAAAGGAAGAAACTAATAAACTAGAAGAAACGCAGAGAAATTTCACAGCCAAGATTGATGGCTGCAAAGAACTCAACTACTGGGAAAGACTACGTAAACTAAATCTGTACTCCCTGGAAAGAAGAAGAAGAGAGAGGTACACCATAATCTACATATGAAAAATGATCGAAAAACTGGTACCAAACCTCAAACTAAACTCAATTACCATTCAAACAACACTAGAAAATAGGAAAGGCAGAATGTGTAGTGTTCCCAAATTAAAGGCCCGACAAGGGACCTCCTCAACTCTGAAGGAAAATAGTTTGGTTGTCAAGGGGCCAAGACTTTTCAACCAGCTTCCAAAGGACCTCAGAAACGTAACGGGGGTCAAAGTTGAAGTCTTCAAGAGAAGACTGGATGCCTGGCTCAGGACGGTACCAGATGAGCCGGGTGTACCTGGCTATGTACGGTGGAAAGCGCAAAAAAGCAACTCGCTCCTCCACCAAGCCAGACCTAGAGCCGGGGCCACCAGCTTGACCTTCGTGTGAAGAGAGACCAACGCACGGAACAGCAACGAGGTTAACGAGGAGGTATAGCGACATAGACGCCTTCAAATACTTTCGCGACCAAGAAGACGTTACATCACGAGACACCCTCAAGCATTCCTTCTGCCCTGAACGTCACATCTCAACCTCGTTATAAGGGACTCTCGGACACGCTTCCTCAATCGCACTTCACCTCTCTCCGCGAAGAACACTAGTGACACGTTAGATCTCATCATGTAACAACGTTGTAACAGGCCCCATTGGCCTGGTGTCATTCACCTAACTTTATATAAAGACTTTCATGACCTCGCGTGTTATTATAATATTGACGTCATTATTCAAGTGCACATTTATACATTTCAACTAAACTTGCTTTCAAACAACTGCAACTTCTATTTGCCTCAGTTATATACCATTTATTTTGTTTTATAAAGGAAGAAAACTCACTCTATTAATTTCCTAATTAATAACATTATTTGATCTGAAAAGATCATGGTGACCCCAGCTTCAAGCAATCATAATCATTAACATTATCAACTTAACCTTTTTATTATTATTATAGTGCCAACGAGGCACTATATATATATATATACACTGACCAACCGCGTAAGTCAGTGGGTAACAGCGTTTCCCTACAAGCGAAGAGAAGACTCTGATGTTGGAGTTCGACTCTCAGTGATGCTGTGTAATCAGGACTTTGCGCAGAGGTCTGCATTAGTTAGAGTAAGTGCTGTAACAATTTCTGGTCCTGTTGACTGCATATATATATATATATATATATATATATATATATATATGTAATCTTGGTTTTGCTTCCGCTCGTATTGTTCATTCTGATGAAGTTTGTTGCTCCATCTTAGACCTACAGTACAGTTTAATGTGGAATCCGAACCACGACCACCACGGGGGGTCAGAAAGTACAAAGTCCTTGCCAAGACTCGATCTTACATCGAATCTCACATCGAAATGTATTATATACTGTATATAATATATATATATATATATATATATACACACACACAGTGTATATATATATATATATATATATATATATATATATATATATATATATATATATATATATATATATATATATATATATATATATATATATATATATATACTATATAATATTTCAGAAATTTCATGAAATCATTAGTTTCACAATTTTACTGTAACGTATATATATATATATATATATATAGTTATTAAAATAATATAATGAACTTACGTGCATGTTTTTTGAATAAGTTTGCTTTTAAAATTTCATAAAAATTTCCCTATATACATTCAAATTCCATACAAATTTCCCCGGATTAGGTGTCGATCGAGATTTTCGTTCAGGTTTACAAAAATGTTTCAGAACCATTTTATTCCTGGTCAAAATTTCAATAATTTGATCAAATAATTTTTAATAAAAATTGGGACTGAAAATCCGTTACAGATACTTCCAACGTCTTCCGATGTAACTTTAACTAATCCAAATGTCTGTTAGTAACTAAATTCAACCCCAAATGATTTCTAACTGAATCTGACATAATTTTTTGTGGGGTAACAATGCCCTCCCCGAGTCTAAACTTTTAAATACCCAACTGCCCGACTTCTATTCGTTTATGTCGAGGCACTCGTGCCACATATTCACTCTCTGACCCAATCGTTTGGTCTTACGTAACTAAATTTTTCTCTGTACTCTGTTCTTTCATCCATTTTTACCCCTCTTCAGTTGTTGTAGGACAAACTTTGATCTTGTTTGTCTACCATTTACATTTAATTCTTCAGCTCACTAAAATATTTTACTTCAACTGTTTACTTCACTCATATATATACATACTGCAAATTATAGAAGCCATATATATCAACATTTTGTACTGAGAACTTGTGAAAAAAATTCACGTCGCTTCGCATAATTTACAATTTTACTGCTAAATTTTGGTTGTTTTTCTCCCAATTTACTGTTTACGAGTTTAATGTAAACTTTATTCAATAAAAAAGAGCTTAAGAAAGCTACAACGAAACTTTACAAGTCTTTCCATCCAATCCTCATTCTGCTTTTAAGTTTGACAAACTTATTTAAAGAGCTCTTACGACTGAGTTTTATATTTTTTTATAGAAGTAAAAACTGGAATTGACTTTCGAGTCAAAATTGGTCTCACTGAAAGCGAGTGAACAAATAAAGTTTACAAATTTTCCAGCTTAGTCTGAAATCGCCATGTAGCGACCACAGCTCGCTGGGTGACAACGTCGTTTCCCTATAAGCGAAGGAAGATAGTAAGGACGAGGGTTCGACTACTTATAGTAATAATAATAATAATGGAGTTATCGCAGTGGGCGGTGTTCGTCTGGTCTGACTGCTGTACCAGTTTATGGCTCTTCTGACTGATTATTATTATTATTATTATTGACCTGGAACCAATTTTCGTGCCCCTGCCATTGCTTCCTTACAGATATCAATCGTCAGTACGTATCAAATTCGCCTAGGAACATAAAATTTCTAAAACCAACAAAAATTACCAATCAATAATGAATGGATTTCGTTCAGAAACTTCATTTCTGTCACCAAGAGAATAAATTTTTACGTTTTTTGACAAACGTTTCGACAAAGTGCGGATAAAAAGTGGTATAACGGTCAAAGGTATACTAAATTTAGCTCCAAATGTCCTTCCTCATCAGCTAAGTTTGGTTCATTAAACGAAAAGGAACAGATCTTTAATTAAAACTGGAATCACTAAAAGAAAATTCGCAAAATTATTTACTTCTTCCGATTTGGAGCTTTTGTTGGGAGTCAAAATTTTAAAAATTATTATCATATAATTATTAACAATTAAACGTAAGTACATTTTTTAGAAAGATTTAGAAAAAAAATTTGAAAGTTTTCCGCTACGTTATGATCACTACCACCTTTCCCACATACGAACGGATCACCGGGGACCCCCCAACAAAACCTGCATTCATCACTTTAACTTAATAAGCAAGAATCCCAAATGTTCATTTGGAGCTGCAGTATCATACATTGCTATTCTTTACTGTCTGGACCTTAACAAGGTAGAGTGTCCTTATCACGAGCAGAATACGTCAGTGACTCGAAGCTTAACCCTTTAGCGCACAGTGTTAACTTTACTGTTTTTGTTCTGGCTAATGCCAGACGATTTTATTCAACCTCGGAAAAAACCTCTGTGCAATAAAGGGTTAAATAAAATATCATCGCTTGTAGCTCGTTGAATAAAACCTCCCTATAAGCGAAGTGAGGACACTGAGGTAAGGGTTTTAATCCCATGATAATAATAATAATAATAAAAATAATAATAACACAGGACTTAAGCACTGTGCCATTTTCTGTCCCTCCTGATTCATTATTATTATTATTATTTTTATTTTATTATTATTATTATTATTATTATCCAGTAAAATTAATAATTAGCGAAGTGTGACACTAAAAAACTATTTTAAAAGGTCAATCAGCAATTTAGAGTGAATACGCATAAAATGGACCAATTTTAACTTATTCCTATGGCTATAAATATAAAATAAAAATATAAGGGCCCTTTTATCGACAGTACTGCCACATTTTAAAATTTAACAACGTTACAAATGCATATTACACAACGCCGTACTCACATCTAGCAAGGTTCAAGCTTTCGTGACATTTGGGCAAGCAAGAAAATGACTTTTTCCCATAGAATTTGTTGAGGAAAGTATCTTTTACTCAACCTTTTTCACATAAAAAGATAGTTCAGACGAGGAAAATGTTGCCCAAAAGTTGAATTTACTTTTTGATTCGTTAAATGACAAAATGTTTTGGATTTTGCGAAGAAAAACCGACACTGGATTATCAAAAAAAAAAAGTTTAACGGGAATGAACAATAAAATAAAGTCATTAATATTTACTAATTTTTTCAATTTTTCTCTTGAATAAATAATAATGATATCAAAGTTTATTTAAAGGTAATATTTATTTATTAGTTTATATTTTTATGCGCTTGTTTAAATTATTTTCAATATATGTATATTAATTAGTTTTGTAGCGTACAGTAATTGATATACATTTTTTAGCTTTATAAAAATTCAAACTGTAGTTCTTTTTAATTAATAAATTTGTCTCTCTCTCTCTCTCTCTCTCTCTCTCTCTCTCTCTCTCTCTCTAATATATAATATAATATATAATATAAGACCTGCTAACAGCTATGCATTTGGCGTAGCTGCTACGCATCTTAGGGTGATGATAGGCGGATACGCATTTCTTAACAAATGATACGGCAAAAAGCAATTACGGAAGCTGAACAATCAGACATGCACCGATCTTCCGTCATGGGCCAAGATAGCTTTTATAATTTTCGAAAAATAGTGAATAATGTACTGATGCTTAAATTTCACATCTATTTTATTGGTAAATAGATAAATCAACCATCCATTATCAAATAAATGCCAAAATTTAATTTAATAAAGGAATTAGTTTTCGTAAAATACCGACGACTCGGTGACGTCATCGGGGTAGTGTTTACAATACGGCAACACGATCGCGTT
The DNA here is from genome assembly GCA_023014485.1 of Bathynomus jamesi. Classification (NCBI taxonomy): domain Eukaryota; kingdom Metazoa; phylum Arthropoda; class Malacostraca; order Isopoda; family Cirolanidae; genus Bathynomus; species Bathynomus jamesi. The sequence goes on from JAJOZX010002072.1 coordinate 111,407, forward strand.
AGCGACGGATTACGGCAGTTAATAGACGATTTCATGCCATGAAAAGAAGTGAATTGTGCAGTCAAAGACGTCTCATTATATAACTTGTCACTTCAAGTCCTAAGACTGTTACTATTATTCCTAAAAATGAATAATCATTTCTGATGGTTCAGATATGACTATTAGTAATTACAATACCCTATAATGATTCACCTTGGTTTATGTATTGTGCCACAGTAGAGTATTAGATATGTGGTATATCTTTTTTTGTATATATGGTGCCATCAAAATAACATGCTTAATATACAAGCTGTTCAAATTGGATTTGAAATTTGTTGATAAAGGCTTCTAAAACTGTAAGAAATTCTCTAACGGGAAGCATGTTCATGAATAAGTTTAATGTCATCGAAATAAAGCGTGTCACTATAAATATACAATATACTTTGCTTTTTATTCTTATGTTTTCCATGAATGAGAGTAAGATTTATGACACAACAGTAAAGTTTTAAATGTTACGTAGAAGTTTGACTAACTTCAGAAAACAGGAAAAATATTGAGAAAAAGTAACATGAGAATTGTTGTTTACGGAAAAAAGTAACTCTTAAAAATGCACCACAAAGCACGATTAGTCCATTAGTTTTAAACATTTTTCCCTGGGGACATGCCCCCCTCTCCCTAGATTTGCATTGTGCCTTCGGCACTTGCATAGTGATATGCATTTTCATTTTCCAATGTTGGCAGGGCTGTGTATATATATATGGTGTAGTGGTTAGCGTCGCTGACTACGAATCCACCGGCCCCGGGATTGAAACCCGGTAACGGCAGGCGGCACGCAGCAAAACCCAGCTGTTCATCCTTCTACACAATAAAAATTGGTTGGTGGATAAATGGGTACCCTGGGTAGCCCAGTGGTTAAGACGCTGGGCTGCTAGTAGAGCGTGGTACGGATTCCACGTTAAACTGTACGTCTAAGGTGGAGTGACAAGCTTGACTTTCGTCAAAATGAACAATTCGGGCGGAAGCAAACCAAGGTTAAATGAAGGTTATATATATATATATATATATATATATATATATTGTAATAGAAATATTAATACTTCTATTTTTTTCCTCCATTATAAAAATTAGGTCCATTATTTTATTTTGGATCACCTGAAGATCAGGGCCCCCAGCCTTCTTTAGTTAGCTTTATAAAGCTAACTAAAGAAAATATCACGACCTAACCTAACCAATCGTCAAGGGCGTACAGTTGACCTAACGATTGGTTAGGTTAGGTCGTGATATTTTCGTTAGTTAGCCTTATAAGGCTAACTAAAGAAGGCTGGGGGCCCTGATCTTCAGGTGATTCTTTATTTTAATAAAAGGATAACTAAACTAATTTAGTTGTATTTCATGTGTAGTTTCGGAAAAAAGTTCGCCTAGGAACATAAAATTTCTAAAGAGCATAAGAGGTTAATAACACTGAACAACAAATTTTTACTTTTATTCTGTCTCAGCAACAAACAAAGCTGGTCTGTATGAATGAAGTTGACGCTGCTGATTCCGAAAATGTTATTCATTTTGGTGTATCACGCATAGTTTCCATAAAATCTTAGAAAATGTTATACAATTATTGTATATAATATGTATAATATGTATAATATTGTATACTGGATATAATTAATTAAATATTATACAAAATATTAAAAAATATTAACAGCACACATACTATAAGAGTGGCAATACACACGACGTAATAAGACAAACATCACATGTGGTCAGAGTTGCGAGATAATAAAATAAATGAACAACTTTTACTACAAAAATTGAATATTTTTTCCAAAACAAAAAAAAATGGAAATTTCTCAAAAACTATACGTGATAGGAAAATAATAAGACCATTTTTGTAATCAGCGTTAAAAACTATGATATTGATATAAAACATTTCCTGAGACAAAATCATTGTTGAACAGTGCAATTGGTTACATTTTGTTTTTCTTTGAATATCGTCTACGCACTACCGGGCGTGGACAAGTCTTTTTTGAACCCGACTAGCACTTCGCGAACGGCTCTTCTGAGGGCTACAACCTTTTTTCAGAAGAAACTACACCATACGCACCTTGTACAAAAAGACAGAGGACTTCGATTAAATTATTTCAGGGAATCAGTCCCCCGAAAAGTATTTCATCAAGCATCGATGATTGATGAAAATACTGTCATCATCTGAGGGCACTCGTTCTATGAAAGAATTTCCCACATCTTAATGAAACTTCTAGTCTCAGTGTAGATGTTAAAAACTGCCGCTAAATATTTTTTTGTTTTTTAACTTTGAATTTTTAACACCACATGTCTTTGGTATGTTATTTTTGTCTTGTTCTTTTTAAAGAGTTATTATTATATACATAAAAAGATTTGCCTTTCTGCAGGACGCATTTTTCAGACTGGTTTTATTCTTTTCTGGTAACGATAATAAAAAAAATTTCCGATACGAAGGCCCCTTCTAGGTTAGTCCAGGATGAGTGAAAATAAAGAAATAATAAAACAAGATTGCGTGCTGAACGGTCATTCAGAGAAAGCCGAAAAAGTGAAAAGAAATAATGAGGTACTTTATCCGGCTAACCACTTTTGACAGAAAAAGTGTTGAAATGAAGAGTTATAGGAAAGGAAGAAAAAGATTATCGCAAACAAGTGATTTTAAAATAAATTCACACTTTCGGTCGCTTAACTCGTGTACCAGTTACATATTACATGAAGTTATAAGAGATAGTATGACATATTGCAGTGTATGTGAGTAATGTACGTTACACTTTTAATGATTCTTTTTACTCTGTTGTAAAAATTCACAAAATCATTTATTTCATCATTTTAGCAAATCATTTGTATTTAAACTTATGATTCATAGCAAGATCAGAAACTGGCACATTGCTCAGGCCAGAAAAATGTGGCCCATTGCGTGAACCCCTGGAGTATCAATACCAACATCATCGGGAGTCGAACCCCCGATTTTAGCGTCTTCACTTCGCTTATAGGAAACGGTGTTACCCATTAAGGTACGTGCGCTAGTTCATAGGAAGGCTGACCAACATCCGTTTGCTTGGGGATCACTTTCCTTCATCCCCAATTGTCCGGGGGCCGGACCCCTATATTAACATCTAGATGAAAAATTTTTCTTTTAAAAAATAAAAAATAAAACATTTTACAGTATTATTACATGACAATTTAATAGTGCCAATAATGCCAAAGGAAGGATGTCACTTATATTACAAAGATGGCGCTCATGATAAAGGAAGCCATTTTGTTATTTACTTGTCTGGAATTTTATAACGAATATTTTAAGTTCTGGAGCCGGGCAAAACTGCCTCGCGGGCTGGATGTGGCATTTGGCCATTCTTGATTTATAGCCACAAAGGTAATTAACAACTCGCATTTGAAAGAACGGACTAGAGAGATGTATATAAAGTTGTAAGTGAAAGGAGACTATTTTCTTCCAAACTTCATCCGCAGAAAAAACACCAATATCAAATTGGCGAACGATCGCTCATCGAGCATAGGTATTATACCGTGGGGCATCGGCATTTGTGTTTTCATACACAGAAAACAAAGACTTCTCGCGACCTTTTTTACATAGGAATATTATCTTCTATTGTCTTAAATCACTCAAAAGAGGTTTTGAAGACCATTTCTTCTTTATAAAGAAGCTATGTATCATTAAAAGAAGTTAGTATATCATCTGACAAAAAGCTTTGATACCCAAAAGAAGGTAAAATTTCTCCTATAGAATGCACTCTCCTAAAAAAGTTATAAGTTCTAAATTTAGAAGGTTTTATTTTGAGGGTAAGGAGTGCAGTGGTAATGGAAACAGAAAAGCTTTATTGTCAGAAGAAGAAATAATTCCCATAGTACAGCTACTACTACTAATAATAAAAAAACAAAAACAAAATTGGGAGTAAAAAACAAATAAAATATAATCTAAGTTTATAACAACTAATATTCCTAGTTTATAAACTTGTTCAATAAGATAAAGAATGAATTTCGGTCGAAGGTCATATGAAACGGACACGAAACCCAACGCTGTTACTGAAATTTTCATATTTCCTGAATATCAAAATGGTATTAATGTCGGTTTCAGTGTTAATTATTAACTTGTAGTGATACGCTGCAGCTCAAAGTAGCCTCCCTATTTGGAAGTTTTGAATATATCGAGAGTTCCCGTGAAGTTTATCCGACTCATTACTGGTGGGGATATCATCTACGAATTCTCAGTGCTCCGAAACCACGCCTGGAAACCAAGTCTGTTAAATTTACATTGTAGGAAGAACAATAATTACTTCACCCTTCTTCCCCATCAACTCTACAATGTAGCTCCATATTACATACTTCTTCGGAGGTTGCAACTCCCAAACGTTGTCATATTCACTTCTCTGAAAACAGACTCATCCGCAACTTTCACTATATTTATAAAAAAGGAGGGGTTCATCCTTTGTTTTATATATATATATATATATATATATATATATATATATATTAGCGGAGACCCGCAAAACATTTGGGGTCAAATTAGTATCTTTATGGCAACATTACTTCTTTAAATACAGGATTTCTACTTATTCTTTCACCAAACACTTTAACAGAATCAAAAGTTGTCACTCTAGGAAAAGCCATGATACATAAAACTGTCCACGTATTAAAACAGGCTTAGGAATATAAATACAAAACATCTGCGGTCAAATTAATATCTTTATCAAGGCAGCCCAAGAGCAATGTAGCAGAATTATTAAGAAGTTATGACAACTGTAAGAAAATTTGGGAAGCCAGATCTATTTGTTACGTTTACTCGCAATCCAAGATGGACTAAAATCGCTGGAAGCATTGAAATTTATCAAAGACCAGAACATAAGCCAAATATTGTTGCAACAGTTTCTCACAGGTAACTAAAAGAGCTACTTCATGATTTAACAATAAACTTAGGTTACGTTAGGTTAGGTAAGTAATTTGCTTGTTGTTGTTGTTGTACAAAAATGCACTTGGCTTACCGAATATACTGTAAGTTATTGTTTTTATTGTTTTACTTATTATTAACCTAACATTTTTTCTTCTACGAACCTTTTCTCTATCTGGCTTCGTTTAAAAGTTGCTCATGCGCATGCGCATGCGCACGCGTCTGCGAACTTAAAATTAAATATCCTTACGATCCTTCCAAAACAGAGTCCTCTCCAACAGAAGCCCAGACAGAAGGACAAAAACTGCGTATTATTTATATATATATATATATAAACGTAAAGAACGACGCTTGTATAGGAGATATTCCGCGCAAGACGAAAGAGAGAGAACGAAACAAATGAAAAAATGAGGTAACCATCCGGGAATCGAACCCGGGATCTTCCGATTGCCGGTCAGATGCGATAACCATTACACCATGGGCCTCACTCTTTCAAATGCCGTAATTCTTCTACATACTCGCAGAAACCAATGCCCCAGGGGGCACCTCCCGCATGCCGTAACATTATATACATTTAACTGCAAACACGCAGTATAATTAACGTAAAGAACGACGCTTGTATAGGAGATATTCCGCGCAAGACGAGAGAGAGAGAACGAAACAAATGAAAAAATGAGGTAACCACCCGGGAATCGAACCCGGGATCTTCCGATTGCCGGTCAGATGCGATAACCATTACACCATGGGCCTCACTCTTCCAAATGCCGTAATTCTTCATTTTTTCATTTGTTTCGTTCTCTCTCTCTCGTCTTGCGCGGAATATCTCCTATACAAGCGTCGTTCTTTACGTTAATTATACTGCGTGTTTGCAGTTAAATGTATATAATGTTACGGCATGCGGGAGGTGCCCCCTTGGGGCATTGGTTTCTGCGAGTATGTAGAAGAATTACGGCATTTGGAAGAGTGAGGCCCATGGTGTAATGGTTATCGCATCTGACCGGCAATCGGAAGATCCCGGGTTCAATTCCCGGGTGGTTACCTCATTTTTTCATTTGTTTCGTTCTCTCTCTCTCGTCTTGCGCGGAATATCTCCTATACAAGCGTCGTTCTTTACGTTAATTATACTGCGTGTTTGCAGTTAAATGTATATATATATATATATATATATATAGAGTCATGCAATAAAATATCATTAATTAAGGATAATCTTCACTCAACATCTGTGGACCAACTGGGTATTCAACAAGGCTATAAGGCACATAAGTGAATCCACTCCTGTTATCGTTGGCTTAAGTCACTGACATCAACAGTGACCTCAAAATACTTCCTTTTTGAACAATATAAAAAGAGTTTAAATTGGCGTCCAATTTACTGACTTCATATTTACTTCGTTTTATTAAAACTTTGGCAATATATTTTCAATGAAAGTAAATTTCATATAAACTCATCTATATATACAGTCGATTAAAAAAGTCTTGTCATGAAACTCCATTGCTCTTAACGCTATTTATCAATGATAAAAAACCATAGCTTCCTAAAAAAGACCTTTTGAACCGATTGTACAGTTTCGGAAAAAAAAATCGTCTATAAACGTGAAATTTTTAAAGCATAAAAAATTACTAATTAGTAATGACTAATGACTGTTTTTTTTCTTCTGAAATTTTATTACCGTCGCCAGTAAGAACAAACTGTCCAGAGGTAAACAGAATATTAGTCTTATTAAAAAAAAATTTGTTTGTAGGCGAACTTTTTTCCATAACTGCACACGATAAATTCCCAACTAGAACAAAATTAAACATAATAAATTGATAAATTCTTTAAAATATAAATATAAATATAGAAAATAAAATATAAAATTAATATAAAATTGTTTAGAAGTGTGACATAAGAATTATATTGAAAATTTATTAGAAAATGAGGTAAATATGAGAATATCTGAAGCCTTTCCAAATATAATAAAATTTAATTTAATATAATATAATATTTAGTAAACATTATTTCAAGCTTAGGTTTTAAAATGAAATAATGTAATTTTTTAGGAAAAAAATTACATTCGTGTAGAAATATTTTCACTACATTATTTTTTATGATGTAAACCATGTTCAAAGCTGGAGTAAGAAGAAGAAGGATCTGCAACAGCGACCCCACATAGAAGTGGGCTAATAAGGCTGCGGAAGAAGAAGAAAGATGGAGTAAAATGGGGGTTAATTTCGTTTATATAATTTACAATGATACTCTGTTTGCCCTCTGTAAAATAACCCTTGCTGTTGCGGAAGAGACTGAACAACACCAAATAATTATTATTATTATTATTATTATTATTATTATTATTACTAGTACAGTTCCCGTCGCTTCGCTGACGGTTAGACAGGCTAAACTACAGAAAAAGAACCCAGCCGTGAAAATTTTGAGCTTCACATTGTGTCAACATTTCTGAATCTGGTATCTCCCAAAACCTCCTCACCCCTATTCATACAACTTGGGGGCTAACCCCCTCCCCCATTACCCCCACCCCTCCCCATTACCCCACCCATCCCCCATTACCCCCACCCCCACCCTTCCCCCATTACTGCCCGGGATAAATTTCACAAACAGACAAACAGACAGGCTAAACTACAGAAAAGAACAGTCATGAAAATCTTGAGCTTCACATTTCCGCCCGTAATACAATTTCTGAATTTTTTTCTCACAATTTTTTCTCACAATTTCTGAAAGTGTGACGGACGGACGGACGGACGGACGGACAGCTCTCTTATTATGTATAGATTATTATTATTCAGATTTTTGTATTATCCATATTAATATTAGTATGCAAAATCTCCAGTAAACGAGTTATATATAATTATATACTAGCTGTTTTTGCCCGCGTTGCTAGGCTTATATGCTAGATAATCACGTTGTTTTTAGTATTTTTGTTTTTTTCTGGAGGCAATTTTAATTTTGTAAAGCAATTTTTATACCTGTTATGCCCACCACTTGCTTGGGGTGGGCTGATTGTATTAAATTTGAAGCTTAAGATTCTTATGGCCCCAATTACTGGGGGTTCAATTATTTGGTCAGTAAAATTATAGAAAAGAACGCAGCCATGAAAATCTTGAGCTTCACATTGTGTAGGTTCCCCAATTACTGGGGGTTCAATTATTAGGTGAATAAAACTATAGTCATGAAAATCTTAAGCTTCACAAATCTTGACACAATGTGAAGTTCAAGATTTTCATGGCTGCGTTCTTTTCTATAGTTTTATTGACCAAATAATTGAACCGACAATAATTGGGGGCCCCTGAGGTCCCCCAATTAGTAGGGCCCCCTACCCTAATTAATTACTGGCAGCACCCCACAGGGCCCTGTTAAGCTAATTCAGCTCTTTTTAAAGAGATCCAAAAGTTAAACAAACGGACAGACAGACACACAACATACAGTGTGTGTATATATATATATATATATATATATATATATATATATATATATATATATATATATATATATATAGTATATATATATGATGCAAACCCACAAGAAAAAAAAATATTACAAAGTCTTTCATGTATTCAACAGTACACCTCGACAGGGTGAATACACAAAAGGCCTTGGAATAATTTTTTCTTTTGCCTTGTGGGTTTGCATCATTCATTCATTTCACGTGTTTAAGTGTGAAATTCATCCCATACACACACACACACACACACACACACTGTAATGGTTATTATTGTACATATGAATAAATTCAATGTTTCTTTTTATTTAAGTGTATTTCTAATACAAAACAGGAGTATGATAGTAATATAGTACAAAAAATCGATACTTAGACACGAGAAATAAGCAAGTAATACAGGAATGCATCGTGTGATTTTTTTTTTAAACATACGACACTTTAAAAGGTTTGTATGTTTTATCAACTGAAATAAAAGCTTGAAACTTATAATGTATCTTCTCTACACATGGAAAATTAGTCCCCCTAGTTCAAAACATGTTCTATGTGATGTTCTTTCAGCTCATTAATTCTTTACGCACGAACAACCAAATTTTGCAGTACTCTGGACAGAATATATGTTCAAATCTGAGAAATTTCTTGTTTAATTGATGTTTGCAATTCATCTATTGAGTGTGGATTATGTTTAATCACTCTATCTTTTAAATAACCCCACAGTTAAAAGTCACAGGGGGTTTAGATCTGGTGACGTTGGTGGCAGGAGATCTTTTGGATAAGACTCTTCCGTCAAAAGTATCGAGTAAGCATCGTGAGCTGAGAGGACATCACATTAAGCATGTTTTGCAATAAGGGACTAATTGCTCAAGTGTAGAGAAGGTACAGTAAAAATTTCATGCTTTCATTTCAGTTACTAAAAAATACAAACCTTGTAAAGTGTCACGTATTTAAGTAATCATCCGATACATTTAATCCTAGATTTTTTTATTAGTATCCCATCATTAATGGAGATTTCACCTTATTTCTTAAACAAAATTACGTTCAAAACAACATATATATATATATATATATATATATATATATATATATGTTTAAAAATCGATTAGATGCATATGTTGATAGATTGGGTATAGTTTAAGGTAATAAAATTAAGGTTTTTGTGGTTCGGAACCCACGTAAAATTGTAGGTCACCTCCGCCACCACGGAGGACATGCGCAATACACAATTACAAACACGGTTAGGTAGACCAGCCATGACTGGATCCTAGGGTCTCTGTTGGTCTGAAACATTATAACATTTAGATCATTTCATAGTTTCGGTCTAGGGTTGCCAGATTTTTCAAATGCCCATGCGGGACAAAAAATTTTCTAAAGTTTTTTTTAAGACCAAATTTTTTTCAAATTGAAACTAGATTTCTTCAACGGTTACAACAAACAAAATTAGAAAAAAATTATTAAAATAATGCTTAACAATTAAACATCGTAAATAATATTGAAATTATACATACTGTAATATTGAATATTGCAAATAATATTGAAATTATCATCATTATTATTCATTAAATCTCGTCCGGCTCTCGTCGCGTTGGGTCCCATCTGTCATGTTGAAATTATCATAGCATATTAAATATTGTAGTATACATCGCTTTACTAATCATATTATGTCAATATTTTTCTGAACTTTTAATCTTCTTCAAAATTTTAGCTCCATCTTCTGACTTCAAGTATAATTGAAATTCCTTGGAAGTCATGATTGTAAGTAATTTATTTTAAAAACTATTCTAAATCTTATAAATAAAATCAAGTGTGTGTGTGTGTGTGTGTGTGTGTGTGTGTGTGTTCCTCTTTCACGCAGAAACTTTCACGCAAATGCAGCAATTTATACATGAACGATTTCTTATAAAAAATAGACATACAGATTTTATTTGAATTACACAATCTCACATTGTATGGTCAAACAATTGCGTTATTCACACTAATTCAAAGCTTACAATATAACTACAGCCGAAAAACTGCCAACTCGTGGCCAAACACAACATTTTATAAGTGTTACGTAATTTCTAGGATGTTCTAGATCTAGAACATTTAACATTAATCTACAGAATTCTACAGGATCCTATATAATTCTAGAAAATTCTAAATCAATTCATTCCGAAAAAATTTGCTTAAAAATATTTTTTGCGGGACATTTTGAATATAAAGGGATTTTTGGATCAAATACGAAGGGATTTTTGGATGAAATGCGTGACTGCATGCGGGACGTGTGGCAACCCTAGTTTCAGTCCAATGAAAATGGATAAGTTTTGAGATGATAACCAAAACTGGGGAATCTATTTATTTATCTATTTGAGGTTTTAATTGTACGTTCAATGGGTGACGAATTTGATTAACTTGTTAATTTAACTACACAAAAGAAAGAATAATACAAAATGGGCTTATATGATTATTATTATTAGGTCATGACTTGGATAACCTCGATAGGTCCCAGTGGCTTCATGTTTTCCAACAACAACAACAACAACAACTCTGAAATCTCGCATACAAAAAAATGCCAAGAGGAACGCCCTCACAACTCTTTCGCTCAGCGGGTATTTCGTGGCATTTTGCTCTTAATTAGAAAATATGGATCGCCTGAAGATCAGGGCCCCAGCCTTCGTTAGTTAGCCTTATAAAGCTAACTAACGAAAATATCACGACTTAACCTAACCAATCGTTAGGTCAATTGTACGCCCTTGACGATTGGTTAGGTTAAGTCGTGATATTTTCGTTAGTTAGCCTTATAGGCTAACTAAAGAAGGCTGGGGGCCCTGATCTTCAGGTGATCCGACAATATTGTAAATTTAAGACTTTATATGACTGGTTAGGTTAAATTTAACGCTCTTTTTAATTTTTTTTAAGCCTAATACAGTTTCTTTCAACATTTCAAATGTTCCGTGCGACGTTTCCTCATTTCCCGAAGGTCAAGCTTGTCGCCCCTCCGCTCTCTGTTGAATTTAAATAAGCATTTTACACAATGATCATTCTATAACATTTTAATTAATGATAAAATTAATTATTAAGTCATATTAAAATTAATAATATTAAATTCCGTTTATTATTAGAATATATATATATATATATATATATATATATATATAGCTTAAATAATTAAGGTTAACCCTCATCAGGAACCATTATGGGGGTGGGGGTCAGAACAATGAAAGAGATGATATTATTCATTTAAAATTCTTAAATATCCAATACAGTATTTTATTCATGCGATTGTTTCATTATAGAATTTTTATAGCACTATTTTGTAAGATTTTAGGCCTAAGGTCATATAAACCCCATAATTCCAACAACGTAATAAACTGAAGGTTCCTGACTGACGAGGGTTAAAGAAAAATAGAGTTTTCTATTTTCTTCAAGTTTCTAAACGTGAAAGGTAAACGAAAGTATTTTCTTATCTGTAGCTTAATTCTTATACTTCCCAAGACCTCCTCTAATCGGATTAGCTTTTGCAATCCGCCTTTCAAAGGTCTACTGAAATACCAAAGAAAATACCAAATTTGTTCTATTAATTATGAAGCAAAAATGACTGTACGCAACATATGATACATTTGCCGTATTATATATATATATATATATATATATATATATATATATATATATAGAGAGAGAGAGAGAGAGAGAGAGAGAGAGAGAGAGAGAGAGAGAGAGAATCATTTTTAGGGGAGTCGAATTCTAATCAGGAACAAGAAAACCAAGACGATGGCTTCAGACATTTATTACGGACGTTTCGATCCATAACAAGGGTCATCATCAGTGAAAGGCTAATTGAAAAAAACATATAAAGTTCAAACAAGGACATAAAGTAAAACAATAATAGAAAAATAATTAAAACAATGATAAAAACAATTAAAACAATGTTACAAATGTAAAGTAAAATAAAAGACATACCCAAAATGGGCATGATGGCAGTTCAAAGGCAACGGAAGAAGTGAGTAGAGGAGAAAGCAATGAGCAGAAGAATGGTTGAGGTTGAGGGACAGTTAGAAAGTAATTGGTTGGTAAGAGGTTCCTATAAAATGAATAATAATTTTAAGGATAAATTTTGGGTATCCAAGAAGGGGTCAGATTATTACTATACAGGGTGTCCCATAAGTCCAGTCTCATAGGAAAATTTATTTTAAATTAAAATTACAAAAGTAATGCATTGAACTAAAACAAATGTTCAAATTGATGCCTTTTCCTCAGGAGTGTAACTCACTTCATTAGCCATTGCGTTTTATTCTACCTGCAACAAAAAAAGGTCCCTAAACAAGACATCATTAATTTGAACAGTTGTTTTAGTTCCAATGTATTACTTTTGTAAATTTAATTTAAAATAAAATTTCCATATAAGGACTTGGTGTTTTTTTTATCAAGTTCACTAGGATGAGAAAATAAGATAGGAAATTGATTGATATTTATTAGGTGATCAGCTATTTCGCTGTGATTGCGAATGGCGGCGTGTTCAGGATTAGTCACAGGGAGACTAGTCCGATGAGAAAGGCTCCTTTGTTTATCGATCCTCTACTTAAGTTGCGGGCCGATTTGGCCCACGTAGGGGGCATTACAGTCTGCACACGTATAAAGATATATCACAGAGGACCTAACAAGAGAAGGGAGGCGTTTCTTATGTCGGTAGAAATTATAAATGGAGGAGAAATTAATATTAATAAATTTAAAAAATACATTGAGGTAGCGACTTAAACAAACTTTGCTCATTTTGTCGGTCGTATGACCAAGAAACGGAAGTTTAATATACATCTCTAATTTCGGAAGAGTAAGGATTGGATTTTGAGGTTGGTAAAGGTTTTGAAAGGAGAGGTTGAGAGAATTTTTGAAAATATGTATTGGGTATAGGTTCTGCTTAAATAACTGTTAAAGATAACTGATCTTTCGATGGAATAGAAGCTATGATAATCTGAAGAGATCTGCTAAGTTTGGTGTATTTTACAAGTGATACTAGATATCTTAAAACGGAAAGGTATTGAACTAAAATAATTAGTTCCAAGGCGAGTACTAGTTTTCTTTCGAAGTGGGAGCGCAGGAACCATTCGGTGAACGAGTAATCAGAACGTCAAGGAAGGATAGAAACCTTTCGGTTTCCATTTCTAGGGTAAATTTAAGATTAGGATTGGATTGATAAAATCAAGGAACAACAGTGCATGCTCCTTACGTTGAAATATAAGAAAACAGTTATCGACATATCGTCTGTACGCAAGAGGACGAAATTGCGAGGGACAATTCTGGAGCTAAATGCGTTCATGATGGGCAAGGAAGCTGTTGGCAAACGAAGGAAGGTCCAAGAGGTAATGCCATGCCGTCAACTTGTTATTAGAGGTAAAGATTGTATCTTCAACTGAAAGTTTTAGTAAGCGAACGAAAGAAGATTTTTCTATTCCAAAGATATGAGAGTTCGTGGCAAAGAGATTATAAGCGATTATGTTAAAGGTTTTGAAGACAGTAACATCAGTAAAGAGGGACTCGACATCAAAACTGGTCATGAAACAGTCAGTAACTAGTTTTGATATTACTGATAAGGGTCAGCATTTTTATTTTAAGATCCTCTGGATCAGGATCAGGCTCAGGTTTTGTTTATATATAGCCTATACTCATTAGTGATCATTACGATATTGATATTTAAAAATGAAAGATAGAGTACATCGCTGCAAGCTTATTTTGTCTTTGAATTTAATACTGATCATATAGACAATGAGAAATAATGCAAGGACTAAGATTGTTTCTATTATTTAAAGCAGTGGTTCCCAACCGGTTTTGGCTTATGGCCCCCCTTAGGAACCTTATTTTTTCCCGTGGCCCCCATAAGCATTATTTTCAGTAGGTAATATGCAGATTTAACTCTATTTTACAAAATAACATTTTCCTGTGGCCCCCTTCAAATGTGCCATGGCCCCCAGGGAGCCATATGGCCCCCGGTTGGGAAACACTGATTTAAAGTATTGTAATATTTTTAAGAGAATAAAGAACATTTTCTTAATTTGAGATGAGTGAATTATTTTTAATTTGACCAATTGATTTTTTCTTTCAAATGAGAAGCAATTGAGTGAGATAAGTTCAGTATCTAGAGGTTTTTTCTTGTTTTTTTAGTTAAATATCTAGAGGTTTTTTCTTGTTTTTTTTATTTAAAGTTAAATATCTAGAGGTTTTTCTTGCTTTTTAAAGTTAAATATCTAAAGGTTTTATCTTGTTTTTTTTAAAGTTAAAAATCTAGAAGTTTTTCCTTGATTTTTTAAGTTAAAGATTTAGAGGTTTTTCTTGTGTTTTTAAAGTTAAATATCTAGAAGTTTTTCCTTTTTTTTTTAAAGTTAAATATCTAGAATTTTTTTCCTTGTTTTTTTTTAGTTAAATATCTAGAGGATTTTTCTTGTTTTTTAAAGTTAAATATCTAGAAGTTTTTCCTTGTTTTTTTTTTAAGTTAAATATATAGAGTTTACAGTGCATATGTTTCATTACATAATAAAACAATAACTGGTACCTATGAAGAGGCATTTTCTAAATAATAAGATACCCATAAGAGATTAATTAATCTTTATTTAATATAATTCCTTGGGGGAAAAAAAACTTTTTTAACCTTTATAAAATTTAATATCCCCCCCCCCAAAAAAAAATAAGCCCTTTAAAATATAATTCTTAGAGTAAATTAAACAGCATTTTTACATATATCTCAATAGTCGTAGTTTACAAGTGGTACATCGTACTTTACAAACAAGCATTTTTTTGGCTTTATCATTTGTTAAAAGACTTGTCAGTGGATCGTAAATGATTTTTAGTTCACTAAACATTTGCTCACTTGTGACACTCGTAGATGGAGTTCCCCAAAACTTTCTCGTTTCATCTGCTAAGTCCTTATAATAAGATTAAAGTTCTTTCCACCTAAATATTAATGGATCTTTATCGCCTTGAAGACTTTTCTCTTTTAAATATTCTTCAGTGGATTTTATCTTTGATTTTGAACCATTATTCTACGTTGATTCAGAATTACTAGAATCGTCCAAAAATGTTAAAAGACTGGATCTCAGTAACGGGGTTGGAAATTTTTTAACTGTCGATCCTATAAGTTTTTAGTCTGATTTGCTTGATTTTGAGTCATAGAAAGCTCCATTCTTGACCTCCTGTGGGATACAGATAAAATTTCTTCAACAAGCCTCTCTTTACTTCTGTAAGTGATGAAATCTGCCGAAAACAACTTGTTTTATTAATGAAGGTCAAGAAGAGTAACAACAATAGCAAATTTGAAATTTTCAAAATACTGAAATTTAGTTTGTAGTTTAGATAAAATAGTTCTTTGCACGGTTTTTATCATGCCTTCGATACCTTCCTTTTCATCCATCTTTCGTAAAACCCCAATTAATGCCCTTATCAAAGGTATAAGATCCCCAATAGAGATAGAGGAATCACTTACCATATTTTTTTAAATTTCTTCAAATGGATCTGATACTTGACTACTTTTGATAGAATGCTCCAATCGTCAGAGACAAATTTTGTGTGAGCTTCATCAAGAGGGAAGAGCGTTTACTGATAGTAACTCAGTTGATGCGTCATCACTCGATGCGCGACACAAAACTCAATGAGTCATTTCACATATTTGATATAACAAATAGGCCTTTATTGCATACTGACAATTAAGAACACAATTAATAAAGATCCTATATTTTTTCTCCGGATCTGGATCCGGATTTCCGCTCTATCTCTCATATATATTATATATATATATATATATAT